>CM061533.1:146887233-147152725 GCA_030545055.2 Neoaliturus tenellus | reverse complement strand
AAAATATTTTTCAAATTTTAAGTGATCTAATAAACACTCCAAATAACACCATTACTATCACTGTGGAAGTTTCCTACAATTCTTCTGATTACGAAAACATGGAAAGCGAAGACGTCGAAGTTTTACAGCTGCCAGATAATAGTCTTCCATCTTCCAAAGCTGCAACACCCGACACAGCTAATAATGATGTTTAGTCGACTACAATTATTTTCTTTACCCCCACTATTTTTACAGTAATATATAACCTGTCCCTATCTCTGTTTCTCATTTCATCGCCAACTTTCTCACCATCAACACCGCTCCAATTTTTACCTGCATACATTTAATACACGAAGATGATGGATGATTTTTCATTTACGTCACAATTGGAAGAGGATAAACTCAAACTCGAAATCAACAGACTACAATTAGAAACAAAGAATCAACAAGAAATGATTCAGCTTTTACGACTATTCAAATGCGTACTGTGGATAGTATGTTTTTATCTTCTCATCGCTATCACCTTTGGCATCTACCACTCCATCGCCAGTAAACAACACTCCAACGCTTCCTCAAATAAAACCACTACTTTTCTTTGATTAAATAAATTTTTACCCACCTTCAATCTAACCCCTCGGGGCTCACCTTTTTTAAAAACCCCTCCGGATGACCTTGACCCACTTCCAAAACCCACCCATCACTGTCAAAAAAACCCCAGCCGCTACTACCCCTACAACACTTACAACCGCCTGACCTTGACCTGGGCCAACTGTAGCCATTCCCCACTACTTATAACACATACGACTTATATAACAATATAACAAAATATAGCAGTATCGTTCAGAAAATGTATGTTAGGGCCTAACATTGTGAACAACTCACCTGGTGTTTTTTAACTTGTAGGGTGTAGTCAATTTACAATTTGTCAATTAATGACAATTGGATATTAATTACTTTTCATATCAAACTGTTACAAATCTTTATTATATTCTTCATAACTTAACATTGAATGTAAGCCTACACCTACGTCAAGAAAATTCATTTAATGCCTAATTAAGGTAAGCAACTAACTTCTCAGGTGCTGTAAAAAGTAGGCTATTAATCTATTCCAAATTATACACAGATATTAAAAAAAAAAACATTGTCTACGACATACATGGCATGTTTAGGTATAACAGTTGGTTTTAGAATTATTACACATAGTGATCTGCATAATGTAACTTAGGCCTACATTTGGTTGTCACAACAATCACATAACTTGTAGGCCTAAACATGTAGGAATATAGTCCCCTTCTTGCGTAGTCAGATGGACTATAAACTCTTATGTGATCCACCCAATAACATTTTTCAACTTTTTCCCGAATGCCATTGTCTTTATTAATTCTCACCACACATAAGTTAAACATCAGAACATTTTATATTAAATTAATAGATTTAACTTAACGTGTTGCGACAAATCTTAGCAAGCCTACAATTTTTCAATAACATTTTTTCTAGTATTAATTTATTACGATTTTTTATTTACTCTGAAAACTACTCAAATTATCTGCAACTTATTTGTAACATTAATCAGAAGTTTAAAGAAATGCTATATATCGGAATAAATAGGTTTGATTACAGACCAAGCCTAAATATAAGTTACGATTTATATTGAAAAATATTGATTCATAATTGGGAACATTAATCAATTTTTGCTCTTTTGTAGACACATATTTCAAAGTAAAATAATATATGCGTAATTGTACAGAAATATCATCAAATAATTCTTTGAACTTGTATAAAGGCCTTTTTCCAACAACAAAAACAAAAGTATAACACGTATTAAATAGTAGGCCTAATTGCTAATTAACTATCTATATTTTAAAATGTCAGTTTTCGAGTTCGTTTATTAACATGAACAGAAAATACTAGTTGAGTAATTTGTTTTTTATAAAGAACAATGGTTGGCAAAAGAGATCTGTGTTTCCAGTTTTGAGTAACATTAAATTCGCGTACTTAGCTCTTAGCCAATGGCGTTCGACCAGTCAACAGCTCCCGCTCCTATTGGTTCATACGGAATTTCGCATTAAAAATCCCAAACTGGGTACCAAACGCCTTTTCGGCCAAACGCGAGGATCCCATTGAATTGAAACTTAGTAATATTACTTTGACTTTATTTTATAACGATACTTTAACTTTTTTTAATAGAAGCAGAAAACTTTTAGAACACCTTTAGATCCATTTTGCTATGAACTGTAGGCCTACAATAAGTCAAATAAAACTCAAATAGCCTTAGTCAAGTTTTCTCTTATTTAAAACAGTCTTGTTTTATTTCAAATTGTTGTTGTAATTTCATAATTAACACAGCGCAATTTTTACTTACATATGTATAATAAACATAATGTTTCAAGATTAGATCATGTTGGCAATGTCACATTTTGGTAGTAATCAATAAACCGTATTTTGTTTCCTCCGGACAATAGAAAATGTTATAAATGTTTAAACTTTCCTGCATGTTGACCCACATGAGAGGCGGGCATCAGATGAAATGTCAATACAAGTTTTTCCGCCAACGTTATGATATTTTTGTGTAGTTTAGTAATCCCAACAGCAATCGACATGATACCTGACTAAATAATTCCAACAATATCTCACGATAGCGAATTTATTATTTTTGAACAAGTTAGGCCTATTTCAGTATTTACACATTTTGTATTTACATTTGTATTTACATATTTGTATTTACATTTCAGTATTTAAATCAATCAGTTAACTAATATTTACGTGACGTCGGAACGATTAGGATTTTGGAAAATAATTATAATAAGACGCAACACTGCAAATAATGGTTCGATTTTTTGCTCAATAATAATAATAATTTGAATGTGGCAGGGGTAGGAAAATTATAGTTATGTTAAGATTTAATTTATTGTAGAACAAATTTTCAAGGAGCTCTTTATTAGAACTGTTTGGTGTATCTTTTACTGGTATCTATACAATTGTAATTAACAATATTACAAAGAATCTTTTATGACAACCTCTTCTTTATTCTTACGTAATTTTATTACATTAAATAAATAATAAAAATAACAAAAATTTTTAACAATATATCTATAATATATACAGCCCCATGTGTAACTGACTCACTCACTCACTCACTCACTTATATGGGATACGAACTTCTGACGTAACCATTAAAGCTAGAGACTTGAAATTTGGCATACGTCTAGCCTGAACGGTCAATGCTAAGTGTAAAATCTTAAACTTGCAAATTTTTAGTTTTAACCTACTAAAAAAATTCAAAATGGCGGATTTCTGAAATTGTAATTTTACTTTTTTAGCTCTAGCGGCCAAACGCTTGGTTCTATCTAAAATTTGAGAACAATACTACGATAGGGAATTCAATTTTCTACAATTCGGTCCTTTGACTTTTATCGTATCTCGCACCGTTAAGCCTCCAGAGCGTTTTTAATGAAATGCCGTTTTTGGTTTTCGGGCTCTAGTGACTAAACCGTTGGTCGTAAAAACTTTTTTAAGGTTTATTTCGATAGATCTTTTTAATATCTACAATTTTTCTTCTTATATATTTTGCCGTCTCTCTACTCGTTTACTCACAAAATTCATTTTTCACTTTTTCCGGATTTTTTGAACATAAGTAGGGGGAAAACCCGGTTCTGGGACACTAGAGAAATCGTAATTTAGTATTTCAGCTTTAGCTGCCAAATGTATCTCTTCTCGTTTACTTAAAAAATACATTTTTCACTTTTTCCGGATTTTGTGAACGTAAGTAGTGGAAAATACCGGTTCTGGTCCACTAGAGAAATCGTAATTTTAGTATTTCAGCTCTGGTGGCCTAACGGTTAGTCTTATCTGAAATCTGAGAGCAAATTACGATAGGGAATTGGATGATCTACAATTTTGGTCCTTTGACTTTTTGTCGTACATCACACCGTTAACCCTCCAAACTGATTTTTGTGAAATTTATATTTAGATTTAGGGGCCTAGCGACTAAATGGTTTGTCCTACAAAAATCTTTAAATGACAACTTTTATAGGTCTTTTTAATATCTACAATTTTGATTTTGACATACTTTGCCGTATCTCTTTCCGTTTACTCTCAAAATACATTTTCACTTTTTCCCAGTTTTGTGATAAATAAGTAGTGGCTTTTGGCCAACTAGAAAAAATCGTAATTTTAGTATATTTCAGCTCTAGCGGCTAAACGGTTAGGCCTTTCATAGATTTGAGACTACTACGGTACTGAATTGGATGAACTACGATTTTGGTCTTGTGACTTTTTGTCGTAGGCTACATCGCACCAATTGCGTAAATCTCCAGACTAATTTTTGTGCAATTGCGTTTCAGTTTTTCCACTATACTGACAAAACGATTGGTCCTATCGAAAATTGTTGCTGAATATGACTGAAATATTTTATTAATGGCTTACAGTTTTAAGAACATTTTGCCGAATCTTTACACATTAGCTCTCAAAACAGATTTATTACAGGACCAGAATAGTTACCGAAAACTTGAAATTGGGGACCTTACCTTCTTTTAAGAGACTATTAAAAATATGAATTCAGCTATTGTCGGGGCTGGTGTTACTAATTTACATACTTTGAGTATGTTCCACCTCGGATTTTAGGGAATCTTTTTAAAACTTTGGAGTCTTGATTCCTACATATTTTGCCGTATCTCTTCCGTTGACTCCAAAAATACATTTTTCACTTTTTCCCAATTTCGTGAACATAAGTAGTGGCAAATAGTGATTCTGGTCCAATAGAGAAATCGTAATTTTAGTCCGATGAGCTAGAAACTTAAAACTTGGTACACACGTAGTTTGTATGGTCAATACAAATAGAAAATCCCAAAACATTGAATTTTCAAATTTTAACCTCCTTAAAAAATTATTTTTTCATGGTAAAATCTACACTATGTAAGGCTTTTCTAAATACACTGTAACTTTTGAACGAGAGGTCCTATCTCGAATCTGAGGAAAAATTCATGGTCAGATTAGACGCTCTACAAGTATAGTCTCGTGAAATTTTTCCGTATCTCACTCCCTTTACCCTTAAAAAACAGCATACTTCAAAATTTCCAAATTTTTTCACAAAAATCTCGTTATTTTAATATTTTTTATTTACTAACATGGCACACGGATGCTTGAACTTTAGTACATATTATGGTCTCAACTAGATCTTACCACAGTGGTAGCCATTGATCTCAATTATCAATTATCAATCTCAATTATAATTAAGTCAAAAAAAATTTTAAAAACACAACATTCTTAAAATTTTTTCGTTTTAAGTGTTTGTTAATTACTTTATTCTGCCAAATATACGGCAATATTGATATTTGTTTTGCGTCTGTATTCTATTTTAGACGCTCTACAAGTTCGGTCCTATGCAATTTTGCCGTATCTCACCCCCTTCACCTGTAAAGAGGGGCGTACTTTCACAATATCGAGATTCTTTCACCAAAATTAATCTATTTATCGTTTAATTTTATAACACATACATGCCTCAAATATTGTATACACTCTGAATATATCTAGTTCTTACTATAGAAGCAGCCAAAGGCCGATTTCAATCCAAGGTTAGTAAAAAAACTGTGAAAATATTAAATTATTAACCTGTTTTATGTATAGTTTTTGGTGATTTTGTTAAACCCGGTAAAGGTACTGCCATACCGATATACTTTTTGTCAGCATTATATTATTTTTATATTCTCTATAAGCTCGGCCCTTAAGATTTTGTAGCATTTTACTCTCTTCACCAAAAAAGGGGTGTATTTTCAAAATTCTTTCACAAAAATTGAGTTATTTTAATATTTTTTATTTACTGTTATGACAATTAGATGCCTGAAATTTAGCTACACACACACATACCATGAGCATTAAATATAAAATATAAAAGAAAAGTATCAATTTAAGCTTTAAATATCAAGAGAATATCTTAAATGTTTTGGACTTCCTTAACTATTAAACTAAGTCAGCGAAGATACGGATAGGGTTGGGAGTGGAGGCCTCAATTAGCCTGTTCAGTTCTTAAGACTTACAACAATTAATTAATTCGGGGCAACCCAAAATGGGGGCATGGGGGCGGAGCCCCCATCGAGCCGTAGGCGAGTCTATAATATATACAGCCCCATGTGTAACTGACTCACTCACTTATATGGGATACGAAGTTCTGACATAACTATTTAAGCTAGAGACTTGAAATTTGGCATACGTCTAGCCTGAACGGTCAATGCTAAGTGTAAAATCTTAAACTTGCAAATTTTTAGTTTTAACCTACTAAAAAAAATTCAAAATGGCGGATTTCCGAAATTGTAATTTTAGTTTTTTGGCTCTAGCGGCCAAACGCTTCGTCCTATCTAAAATCTGAGAACAATACTACGATAGGGAATTTAATTTTCTACAATTTCGGTCCTTTGACTTTTTATCGTATCTCGCACCGTTAAGCCTCCAGAGCGTTTTTAATGAAATGCCGTTTTCGGTTTTCGGGCTCTAGTGACTAAACCGATGGTCGTAAAAATGTTTTTAAGGTTTATTACGATAGATCTTTTTAATATCTACAAATCTTCCCCTTATATATTTTGCCGTATCTCTACTCGTTTACTCACAAAATTCATTTTTCACTTTTTCCGGATTTTGTGAGCATAAGTAGTGGGAAAACACCGGTTCTGGGACACTAGAGAAATCGTAATTTTAGTACTTCAGCTTTAGCTGCTAAATGTGTCTCTTCTCATTAAAGCTAGAGACTTGAAACTTGGCATACGTCTAGCCTGAACGGTCAATGCTAAGTGTAAAATCTTAAACTTGCAAATTTTTAGTTTTAATCTACAAAAAAAATTCAAAATGGCGGATTTCTGAAATTGTAATTTTACTTTTTTGGCTCTAGCGGCCAAACGCTTGGTCCTATCTAAAATCTGAGAACAATACTACGATAGGGAATTCAATTTTCTACAATTTCGGTCCTTTGACTTTTTATCGTATCTCGCACCGTTAAGCCTCCAGAGCGTTTTTAAAGAAATGCCGTTTTTGGTTTTCGGGCTCTAGTGACTAAACCGATGGTCGTAAAAACTTTTTTAAGGTTTATTTCGATAGATCTTTTTAATATCTACAATTTTTCTCCTTATATATTTTGCCGTATCTCTACTCGTTTACTCACAAAATTTATTTTTCACTTTTTCCGGATTTTTTGAATATAAGTAGGGGGAAAAACCGGTTCTGGGACACTAGAGAACTCGTAATTTTAGTATTTCAGCTTTAGCTGCCAAATGTATCTCTTCTCGTTTACTTAAAAAATACATTTTTCACTTTTTCCGGATTTTGTGAACGTAAGTAGTGGGAAAATACCGGTTCTGGTCCACTAGAGAAATCGTAATTTTAGTATTTCAGCTCTGGTGGCCTAACGGTTAGTCTTATCTGAAATCTGAGAGCATATTACGATAGGGAATTGGATGATCTACAATTTTGGTCCTTTGACTTTTTGTCGTACATCACACCGTTAACCCTCCTAACTGATTTTTGTGAAATTTATATTTAGATTTAGGGGCCTAGCGACTAAATGGTTTGTCCTACAAAAATCTTTAAATGACAACTTTTATAGGTCTTTTTAATATCTACAATTTTGATTTTGACATACTTTGCCGTATCACTTTCCGTTTACTCTCAAAATACATTTTTCACTTTTTCCCAGTTTTGTGATAAATAAGTAGTGGCTTTTGGCCAACTAGAAAAATCGTAATTTTAGTATATTTCAACTCTAGCGGCTAAACGGTTAGGCCTTTCATAGATTTGACACTACTACGGTACTGAATTGGATGAACTACGATTTTGGTCTTGTGACTTTTTGTCGTACATCGCACCAATTGCGTAAATCTCCAGACTAATTTTTGTGCAATCGCGTTTTCAGTTTTTCCACTATACTGACAAAACGATTGGTCCTATCGAAAAATGTTGCTGAATATGTCTGAAATATTTTATTAATGGCTTACAGTTTTAAGAACATTTTGCCCCTGATTGATAAATGTTTGGATGGAATGTGTATGCATCTATGTAGATTCATTACTTATACATAATAGGTTCAAAAATCACTTAGCCATTATGGAATATTTTTACGTAATTATTGTTAATTATTGCATACAGTAATATGCTTTCAGAATATAAAGGTGTTTATTTTTTTCTGAACCAGTGAGTTCTCTAATGTATTAGTTCATTTTTATTAAGATTCCTACTAAGAAATTCCACTTTATTGAACCCAGAAGCAGTTAAAACTAAGAACTTCAATCCTTAAGGTGTAATAAAACGTCGTTTATTATAACTATAAAACGTCGTACTATCCCGGAGATTCGATATAAGATACAGTATATAATGCTTACTAATAATAAGCTGATTAATCTTTCATATAGAAATAAAATTGGAGATAAATAGCATTTAAAAAACTAATTCATGTTTACTAAAAAAAATACTTTTACAGTAAAGTACATGTAAAGCTTTGTTTCACTGAATATTGAACGTTTTAATAAATAAAAATTAAAAAGCTTCATAAACAATTTAAATGCCATATATTTATCATTTAATAAATATTTTTTGTGTTAATTTGCTTACATTTTGTTAAAAGTATGTGAATTTATTTTAAAAACTAGATCTTCCATTGTATTTTTGTATAGGAAACTAAGTACTTATCAGTATTTGTATTAAGTGCATCCCAAATGAACAAGTAAACGCATATACAAATATAGGTATTTTTTAAACCACTTATATCTAGATAAACATATTTACTAAACAAATACCCTTGACATTTTTTAAAGTCATTTTTAGTTTAGCTAATGAGTCTCGGCCATTTTTCTTAGTTTTGAAAGTATGTATATTAAATATAACATAAAAATATGCCCTATCTCACTGATCATAAAACAGTATTATAATGATAAAAGCATTATTTTTAGTAAACATCTACAGAAATAATTTATTTTTTATTTTTATTATTTTAACTAAACTATTGGTCCCATTTTTTATCAGTCTTGTGTTTCTGATTTTTCAAATATTAGAATTTGATCGCCGGCACCATTTGGAGAAATTAGTTTTTGGTTCTGGACCTCAATAACCAACCACCTTGGTTAACAGACATAGAGCTTGAATATGTTCTCCTAACTATTTTGGTAACATATTGGCTATTTCAATCAAATGCCACATGTCAATACTCCTGTTGTCTGACGCATGTTGAACTTAAATAGAACATTCGGCGAAAATTGTTTCAGAGGCTTAGTTGTAAGCTGGTTTAAAATTAACCCAGTGTTCACGTTACTCTAAATCGAGCAATTCAGTTTATATTAATAACAAATTTCAAACATGTACATTTTACAGTTATTTTTATCATGGTTTAATTTTAAGTTGGTGGCTGGCTACGATAGCCATACGATATCATTGTTTATTTATCAATGTGTTGCGTGTGAACTGCGTTTTTTCTTTACAACTGTTAAGCTTGAAAATCAATTAATGTTCTTACCAATGTTAATCAAATAAGCAATTCATAAACTTTAAAGATTCTCTCCTTCTGGTTCATATTTGCCAATATACTTAAAAAAAACTCTCTACACCGAGCTCTATCTAATGGCATCAATATCATTAATTTTGATGTAACTGTAAGAGGAGTTTCATGTACAAGTAACATGACGAATATTAAATATGTATAAATAAAATTAACTTTTTTCAAGATTATACTAAAAAATTGTTTTCTTAAGAAACACTATAAAAAAGGCTTTTTGAAAGTTTTATTTGTAGCCAAGTTTTGACTGTCTTCGATCAGTATTATCATAAAGTGCCTAGAAGATGTAGTCAATTTCATGCTTTTTCAGAATGTTGCCGTTAACTGTGGTCGATTTCCTCACCATTTAAAAGCTATTTGCAAAAATTGAACAACCGCCGAATTTATGGAGTGGTGAGACAATACTGAATTAGAGATATCTTTATTAAACTTTGTACAACTAAATCTACAGTTCTACTGGACCGATTTAATTAATTAATGGGTGGTTCTAAAGCTTCATCTACCTGTGTAAATGTGCAAATAATTGTGAAAGCTTTATTTATTTATTTATTTTTTTTTTAAAGATTGATGGTGAAATAGTAATAACACATGTTTTTACAAGAAACACAATAAAAACTACTTTCTTAGGAGTTTATTATTTTTTTGCTGCCTTTTATCAGTATTTTATATAAAATGCATAAAAGAAATTTCTATCATCAATTGCATAGTAGCAAAATGAAAAGTTTTACTTGAAGCCATCACAATAAAAATCATCACTAGTAAGGATCAAGGGTGATTGTAAAAAATTAGATGTTTATAAACAAACAATTTTGTTTATAAAGAATAAAAACGTTACATTTGATTTTATCATTATCTTGCTGCATTAGAAAATTATTTGTTTTTACAATTTGTTTCTTTAAAATGAGGTAAAAATTAACTTAATTATATTTTACAGGAAATAAAGCATGTAGGCTATGTACTATTTTTCTAGAGACCCTTGTATTTAACCACAAAGGGCTCTGTTGCTGGTACTTAATAATAAAATTTTAAACATCAAAATAAATATCAGATCTAACTTTACTATGTTTTTATTTACACATTTTTGTGTTGCACTATACTATTTGTTTGGCTGTGGTTTCACTGTAATTGTTTCTAATATTTCATTACTACCTAACAACCCGTCAAAAATGACGTGAAATTTGTGATTATTTTTAAAGAAATTTGATGTTTTTTAGTTTAAATGTCGGAGATATCAGAATTCTTAGATTGGTCTAAATATGGTAAATATAATTTACGGAGTTATAAGGCATTTTCTTATTGATAACATATTTCTCCTATCATCTAGGTGCCATAAGAAGTTCATTGACACCAAAACATCCATGATCCGTTCAGCAGTTGTCTCTAGGTTCCTAAATGCACTCTTTTATTATATAAAATGTAATGAGTTTAATTAAATCGTCAAATAAAAGATGAGTTTTAAAATTATAAAAAGGTTCAAATACTCTAATATAAACTTCGTTCTGGTCTTCTTTATTCTTCCCAACACTATGTTAGGATAACTTTTATAAGTAAAAGCTTTCAAATTACTGTTGATTAATACAAAAATAGTTGGCTATCATTTTGAGTGAAGATTATTTATTGTGTACAAATAAATATGTAAAAAATAAGTCTCAAAACCAATCTTATCACTCATTTAGCGCCAGGTCAGTTTGTGCCTCAAAGCCTACAAAAGCTAGACAGAGCAGAGAAGGCTTTCAACTGGTATATTTGCCTTTAATCTGGCGACCAGTGATTGGATTACTGGTAGGGACCGACGACCAAATAGTCATCTACAAAGCCAAGCTTGATGCTTCTAACATTGTTCATCTGTTACAAGATTAGACACTTCAGAGTATTAATCTAACCATAATATTTCAATGTAGTATAGGCCTTCTTAATCCCTCTCAGCAATAGTAAAATAAAAAATGAAAACCACACAGCAGGCTTCAATTACACAAATAAATAAAATAAAAAAATTTAAATAAAAAAAAGTACTATTTACGCAAATTGTAAGCAACCACAGTAAATAATTTGTCTGTAAGAATAATGAAATGCTGGGTGTTTTTGTAAAAACAAAATTATAAAAACTCAATTATGAAAGTAACAAACAATTCTAATACTAATTAGAATAATTATTAATTAGTAATATTGTAAGGGTCTAAAATTAGAGCGAGCGTTCGGGCGATTTAAATTTGCGCGCCACCGAGGATCAGCTGGCGTTGGCCTCACCGAGGAATCAGCTGTTCCGACTTGTACTTGGAGACCGTGCTGCGCATGCGCGGCGGTGGTGGGAAGTAAAGCCGTCGTCTCGACTCCTTGGACATGGCCCGTCGTCAGTCGTTGCCAGGTGAGTAGCCGGCAAGGTCCACCTCCAGTCGATGGCCTGGCGAACAGCCCGCCGCACCGTCTTACTCTCCTCAGCGTGGAGAATAATTAAACGAACGTCGGGCGTCCGACAAAGCGTTATTGCTCAGGTACGGTCCTAGTAATAGTATAAGTCAGCGTAGTTTACATCATAATTCAGCCTGGTTAATTTAATGTTTCTTTTATTTAATTTAATTAAATAATTCATACAGGGACTGAATGTTTTACGAGAATTTCGTACTCTTGAAGAGTTCTTTGTTAGCCGGTAGACCGCGTGGTTGACCGGAGTACGATATTGTATTTTATTTCGAAGCGTTTTACACCAGGCCATTGTAGGCCCAGGGTGAACTAACCCTGGGAATAAAATAATTTGCATTTTAAATTAATTAAAGAAAACTTGTCTTGAACCAGTGTTAGGCCCCGGGCGAAACAGCTCCTGGGAAACCCTTTGGACTTTTATAAATTGTATTAGGTAATAAATTTGCATTTTAAATTAATAAAATAGAAACCCGATTTTATTAATTGGCGATAACTTGACGGTGAAATCCTGATACTTGCGTTTTAGTTGAAGAATTCGGTTATTTCATTTGGCCGCGTGGCTTATTTTAGTTTTATTATTTTAATCAGAATTTCACCGGGGAACCTAAATTTACTTTTTTCCAAATTCAAAGGCTATGATGAGCTAAGGATTTGCTTTGAGAACGAGATGTTCATTTGACCTTGCGTCTGAGCCCTCCAATAAATAATATTAATTTGTTACATCAATTTAGAACCCTGGACATTTAACCCGATTGAGCGATTCCGAGGCTGTAGCGTGCAATTTTAACACCACCGCGAATTGCACCGTTACAATATATAATTAATTTTATAATTATCTTAATTATTTTTATTTCTCGATGTACTTTTGAAAATTATATTGGATAACATAATTAAGTGTACAGGTTGAACAACGTAACCGTCCTTCTATTGGCAAATAATTAACTATAACATTTATAGAAAGCTTAAAATGGGGGACGTCATGTATTTTTAAGGCAATAAAAATATACCTAAACTCCATATTCTATAAATGGTTGATATTTCCCAATAAGTCGACTTTAAAATTTCTTATAGGATACCCTATATTTTACGAGGTTTTAGATTTTTCGTGTAATTTTACGATTTTTTATACCAGAAAATATTTTTCTGGACCTACCGTTTAGGAGCTATACCAACCTGAAGTTTCAGTTCATTCTGTTATTTCACATAATATACATATATAACATGGATACGTGTGTATATAAATAGACATATATTGTATTCAACAAAACTTAAAACATTTGTACACAAAGATATATCATAACTAACTTATACAAAATATGTATCACAATTACTACACATAAGGAAATACTTGATACAAAATTAATTGATAAACTTTTAAGTTTAATACTGTATAAGTTAACCGAGAAATATTGTTTTCGATTCAATAGTTTTGAACGCACATGAGCCATGCCACGGAAGAGGTGTTTCGTAGAATATAACAGATTAAACTACAAGTTTGAAATCTCTATCAACCACATGAACATGTGGTCTCATAAAGAAAGTAATTCGAATTAACCCCCGAGAGATACTTTATAACCAACAAAATATCTCAAAAATGATTTTACATTATTTATAAAACTTTAAACTTATATTCATAAAAAATTACTGTTACGTTGTCGATAAAGACCAAATAAGATGCTTTACCAATAGTTGGACTTAGAAAAGTACTGTGTGGCAAAGTTGAATTTAGTCTTTAAGCCTATCGTGAGATATTAAACCTATAGTGAGATTATATGCTTCACTCGTCTTCTTACTTGTCACTTGAGGCTTAAAGCTGTCCATAATACATATAATTTTTTATTTGAGGTAGATTAAATATCTTCATTACCTATTTGTAACAATTTAATTATGTAAATTGATAATTTTCTAAATGGGAGAGAATTCATTCTAATATTAGCACGAGAGAAATGGGAGGGTGAAAAGTAATAGGGACCGCGAGTTGTATCGAGGCACGGTGTAGTTTAAACATTACAATAGTTCCATGACATCGCTTACCTGCCGATGCAGGTAAGATAACGAAGACACTTGCCGCCTTTGGTCCAATGAGTCAGCCTCGAACACTTGCAGCAATCCAAGACATGTAACCTTATCAGTGTTGTAATCAAACGCTTTGAAGAATAAGTATCTTCGAAATTTTCTCTTTTCTCTATTCTCGAAACACTTTCTATAGCTGAGCCTGATTTTTAAATGAGGATTCCATATGATAGACCCAATCCCCTAGGTTTAAAATTGTTTTAAATATACTCACATTTTTGGAAATGAAAAAAATGTGTAATGTTTGTACAAAGCTTTCGTGATATTAAATAGATTTTATTGCTTAAAAATGAAATAGTTTAATAATCTGTTTTGTTTCGATAGAGAAATTTATGAAAACAAATAATTATTGTATGAATAATTATTTTAAATGCAGAGGGCATTCAATATACTATTTATAAATAAATGTTCAACATATTACATCATTACAGGTAAGTGCTCCAGATGCGTTAACAGCCTTGAACAGCAATATTTTATTCTGGGTTACATCTGAAAATGACATTTTGTGTCATTTGTTTGAGAGACCTGCTATTTTATGCACATTTTATGTATGTAGATTCATATTAAATTATAATTTTTCTTTGTAAACAAAGTTAAAAGTGTTATTTTATAATTATTTTGAAAAGTTGAATAGTCAATACGATATTTTCAGTACAGTATATGAAGCATGTTATAATAACACTTCAACGTGTTTATTATTCCACGAAGTTGAATTTAGTACAAACATACATTCATCATAACCAACTAGTGCTTTTAAATACTTAATAAAATATAAATTTTCAAACAGAATCTTGATTCTGTACAGACGCATTTCAAGATTTTCCCTTACTTTAAAATAAATTATATCTCAAACTAAATTTAAACTAACTTAATTTTAATTTACACTCTACAGAGAACTATGGGAAGCAACTCTAAATAATCCGGAAGTTCATTTCAAAGACTTTAATCAAAATATGTATAGAATAGCTGAAAGCACTTCAAGTGTTAAGCGGAGATCAAAGTAGTTTAAAATAAAATGTAAAATAGACTAGAATCACAACTTTTAAAATACAAATAATCGGAAAAGTCTCTGATCCTGGGCATTTCAGATTAAATGATGTAAATAATACATACAAGGTTAAGTGGTGCCTTTTTTATGTAACGTTAACTAATTTTACAAAACAAAAAAGGATAAATACTGGCTGAGGAAATAAAAGATACAACAATAACTTTTTTGCTAAGCCCTAAATGGCATTTCATAACGTTTTAAAATTAGTGCAGAATAATTTTTTTATTTACTGCCTTGAACTGGTTTTCAACCCTGTAGTTTTGAACTAGAAATTTCTTACAACCCTGTACAACGGACATTAATAAACTGATAATTTATTATACTTAATTTTAATTGTGTAAGTTCAAAAGATGTATAATTATTTCATAAATACATCATTATTTTACAAGCAAATTTTAACAGTTAGCAACAAACAAATTAATCTGATGTTTACTCTCAGCGAATGATTTATCTTATAAAATTTTAAAATGCATTTATGTTTAAACATTTTTTAGCATATTGAAGTATACACTTGAATATTTTCGTTCCTAGACTTTTGTTGCGATTTTACAACAGAAAAAACATTATTTTTTTATAATGTCAACTTACAAATTTGTACGACTGAGAAAACAAATAATGGTTTGAATATGTTTAACGCAAATAATTGTTTGAAGCTAGGATATAACACTTCTATTATGTAAACTGTCATAGAAAAACATACTTTCAATATTTATATAATTCAATAAAATTGTTTAGCTTTAAAATGAAATGTTCTTAACTATATCTTAAGCCATAAAATGGCTTCGTACTTTTTATTAAGAACTTTTATTTTTTTAGTAACAAAATTAAATAGTAATGTATGTTGTGAACAAATATTTATTTATAAATCTATTCGTCCATGAAAGTTGTTTGAAATAAAATATTATCATCTATATAATAGAATAACTGACAGCTCTTCATGCTGTAAGTGGAGATCAAGGTTGGGCAGACTCAAAATAATAGACTGGAATACCAAAATGGTAACGTACAGATATATAATTAGCGACCTTTGTATGTGAGCCTAAAAATTATTGTACTAACTTAAAACCTGCAATTTAAATAGGAGAAGAGTATGTTTAAGAAAGACTCTTCAAAGGTCCTTCCTTTTTTTCATTGAATGACACACCATTAAAAAAAATAATAAAACAACAAAAAGAATATTTTAAATTTGCATTTCTTTTTAAAAAGAGTGAAATTATATTTCAAAAATGTCTTAAAATACTGAAAGATATAAAGAATTCACCTAGGAAACAAGCAAAAGTTCACTTTCATATAATATGTCTTGAAACAATCAGGTTCATGAAGAGCGACAAGACAAATTTCACACTTCCACCGACTGTCACTGCTCTTCCCTCATGTTCTACACTCTGTACATTATCTTTTATTTTCATATTATCATTCTACAAATTTTCATCGGACAATTTCTTCCAATTCTCTATAGTCTGAGCTTGTCACAAGTCAAGGTCAGGTAAAATAATGTTCTTCGCACGAGGCCACCCCGCCGGCGCGGCGCTCCTTATTATCACACAGTTATCATAATCGTTACTTTGTCATTTCGCTGAACCTAACCTACATAAACTGGAAGTTTTAGTAGCTACCAAGCAGAATTTGGCAAAACACTTTTTCCTCCACCTACTATCTAAAGCCGTATTTTACTCCTTGGAATAGAGTAGTAAAGTACTAATTTCTATCCCATGTGACTTGAATACTTAATTTTTCTACCTAGGGAAAACTCAAGTTTTTTTGTACCACGGGACTAAAGTTAGTTACATAAGAATAACATTAAAAGAGAGATTAAAAAGAACATGAGCCACAGTCAGCTGTTACTTGTATTTGTTTCGTTACTCATTGTTGTCTAATAGCAGCTGTAGCTGCTGCTCACCTGATGACCATTCTGGCAGCAGTGAGCAGCATCTCTAGTACTAGAGATGGCCGTGGCAGTGGGGAAGGTCGCCTAGTATCGGACAGCGGGTAGTATCGGACAAACGCTGTTTCCAGCTTTTGCCGCTAGAGACAGCACTGACTAGGACATCAGCAGAATCACCAAGGAGAAAGACTATGTGAGTGCCATTATACGTTTCGTGCCTCAATAATCGTCTGCGCTGTGACATTTCTTTTTGTTTTTGTGACAATTTTTGTGCACGTACGTATGTTTGAGACACCAATTTACTAAACTGAGTCAATACTTTTATGATTCAACACCACTATTTGATAGTAAAGAGGCTTTACTTTGTTTTGTAGGTGAATGGTTATTTCAGTTTGGTTATTATGGAAGTGGTAGTGAAAATGGCGGACCATGTCAGTCGGGTAGTATCGGACAAGCTCGCGTCGGGTAGTATCGGACAGAATGCATTAGTTGTAAATTGTTGAAATAATTGTAAAAAACTTAACGTAATCAATAATTAACTCCCATTATTTATTTTTTTATTTTTATTTTATTTATTTTCCTCCTATTTATTTTTAGGTTTTCGAACATCATTAGAGAGAAAATGAACAAAATAAAAAGCACAAAGGTAGACTTAAAAATATAAATAGGCCTAATGGACCAAGGCCTTCAAAGGAAGAAAATAAGAAAGTTTTGAAAAAGGCAAAAGACATAAATGTAAAAAAAAATCACAAAAAGGCAATTACAGTTTGAAGAAAGAAGTAGATCTGAAACACATTGCATTATTTGTGATGAGACATTTCAATAAAACTGGATACAATGTTCACATTGAAAGGGTTGTCCTCCAGAAAACTGTGCTCAGCTTGAGGACAGCCATCTCTATTATTTATAAGTGTATGATATTTGTGTTGTTCACGAAGCAAAGAAGAAAAGACTTTAAATGGAAACACCAACAATGTTTTGAGCCAAAGTGATCTTAATTTTTTTATTTTGAAACTCAATTTCCTTTATTTAAACTTAAAGTTATCAGCTAAAAAACTGATAGTGAAAACCAATTTTTTTTATACTTGTAGCTAAGTTTTTTTATAGTGTTGAACCAATTGGTAACGATAAAAGTGTGTTTTCAGGCTGCAAGTGGTTTTATTTTAGCTACAAGCAGTTGTAGTTAACCCTGTCCGATACTACCCTCCAAAAATCAAATGGGCCCAAAAGTAAGGGTTAGAAAAAGTGTGGAAAAGTAATACATTCATTCATACAATAATTATTATATTAAATGTGTGGATAAATAACATTTCAAACTTTGATATTTTGCATAGTAAATTATCATTTCTTTTATCACTAATTAGAAAATCGAAAAAAAGCTTAGGTGTCCGATACTACCCGACCTTCCCCTACGTGTTTGTTTACATTTCGCTTGGGTAAGCTATTAACCTAAGAAGTCCAAAACATAAGTGTAAAACTTTTGACTAGGCTTAAATTATATATTGTTTTTCGTGTTCTTAAAAAAGATACCTACCTTAGGCCTACCTTGTGTGTGTTTTTTTTATGTTGATGTGACTGATCTAGCTTGACGGAGAAAGGGATCATATGAAGGTAACGTTAAATTATATACGGTTGGCATATTAAACCTAAATGTTATTCGTGTAGGTGGAGGGAAAATGTTGTATGCATCAAGGGACTACAGTACTTTTCTCCCTCAGGGAAATTGTCGCCCTCGGCTTCGCCTTCGGGCGACAACACTTTCCCTTCAGGGAGAAAAAATTTTACTTTAGTCCCTAGAAGCACAAATAACTATTGTCTTACAGATATGGGTGTGGTTGATATAATACCAAAGGGCCCCAAAGGTAAACATAAAGATAGCCACTACACTTACATGAAATGGAAGTAGCAAAGTTTCCTAGATGAAAAAAATCTGTTGTTTACTGTGATTCCGAAGTATAGTGGGTACAACAGCTCCAAAAGGTAGGTTGAATTTAGAACTCACCTTTAAATTCACAATAAAAAAATAATTTTGTAGTGAAGATTTTCTTATAAAATACAGTTTATTAATGATCAATAATGAATAATTAATAATGATTTATTTCCTCCAATAAACATGATCACAAAAAAAAAAGATAACTTACTACAATTACTAGCCGCTAGAAAAAAACTTAAACTTAACATAACTTTCTTGGAGGAAAATAGAGTCCCAAAGGCAGTGCCTGTGTTGGGATTCCATAACTTATCAGTAATCAAAGTAAAGATAAGAATTCGATTGTGGCGGCAGACAATAGTTAATCTGTAAACACTGTTCCGTAACATTGTAACCAAACGAAAACTTACTTATCCTACTACATGAAAATAATACAATGACATAGTGCATAAAATATATAGCCCAACTATAATATAACATAATTGATAATACGCAACATATGTAACTATTGTGTAATATATATATATATATATGTATATATATATATATATATTATTATTATTATTATTATGTGAATTATTGTACAATACTACAATACTACTATTGTACAATCTGTTGCGGCTCATCGAGGATTAGCAACGCTCTCGAAGCCTGATTTATGACACGAGGGACGGAACGCGGACGATGGAAGTCACTTCTGGTGCCGCACAAGGTTCAATACTCGGCCCGGATCTCTGGAACGTTGCCTATGACAGCCTCCTGAGGTCCGAGATGCCTGAGGAAACCACTTTGGTTGGGTACGCCGATGACGTCGCAGCTCTCATAGCTGCACGCAACGTTGAGCTGGCCCAACTAAAGTTGAACCGAGTCATGCGTGTGGTCAACACCTGGATGTCAGATCACGGTCTCTCGCTTGCTCTCAGTAAGACAGAGATTGTGATCCTCACGAAGAAGAGGATCGACACCGTCGTGCCACTCCGAGTGGGAAGGGAGGTGGTCACATCAACTCGTGCCGCCAAATACCTTGGGTTATGGTGGACACCAAGTTAAGCTGGAGGGATCAGATCTTCCGTACGGCGGACAAGGCCGCTAAGGTAGTCACTTACCTTAGTAGGCTGATGGCCAATGTTGGGGGTCCCCGATCCAGCAGAAGACGTCTGTTGATGTCCGCGGTCCAGTCCGTGCTCCTTTACGGGGCAGAGGTGTGGGCAGGCGCTCTAGATAAGGAGTGCTACAGGTTGCGACTCGCCCGGGTTCAGCGTCAAGCTGCGCTTCGGGTGTGTTCCGCCTACCGGACAGTGTCCGAGCCTGCCGTCCTGGTGGTCGCCGGAGTCATCCCTGTCAAGCTCTTGGCAGGGGAGAGGAAAGCGATTTATCAGAGACAAGGCGAGATCGGCAAGGACACGGCAAGAACAGAAGAGCGCTCCCGAACCTTCCAGCAGTGGCAACACAGCTGGGAGCACGACACCCGAGGACGATGGACTGCGCGACTCATCGAGCAGGTCCAACCATGGGTAGAAAGGCGGCATGGTGAGGTGGACTACTTCCTCACGCAGTTCCTGACAGGTTACGGCTATTTCAAGTCGTACCTGAACCGGATTGGCAAGACCGGTTCACCGGATTGCATCTACTGCCCGGGCGTTCCCGATGACGCGGAACACACCTTCTTCCGCTGTTCGCGTTGGGAAAGGCCCCGCTTGGAGGCCACAAGAAAACTCGGTGTTTTTTCGGTGGACACGGTCTGCCAAAAGATTATGGAGGATGAGGGCAACTGGGATTGTTTGTCACAGTTCGTCCGGGGCATCCTCCTGGAAAAGAAAACCTATCTGGACCGCGAAGTGGCCGAGATCCCTTGATCGAGCGGCTGGATAAGGAGCGAGCCCCACGGGCGTAAGCCAAATTTAGGCCTAGCCTGACGTAATGTGACAAACAATTCCAGGTTAGATTCCTAAAGAGTAGAGGAGGTTTTTTAGTGGGTAAACCCGTTTTTAGGGGAGCCCCACACTACAGGCTGGCCACCTGTGTGCGTAATGCATTTTTCCGCCTCTCCCTCAAAAAAAAAAAAAAAAATTGTAGAATACTAAGCAAATCTTCAACTTCCTCTCCATTTTTACCTAATAGCCATTGCTTTACATTGAGGAGATATATACCAATTTTTGTAATACACTTTATATTTTGAGGTAATTTATTATGAAGTCTTGGAGTGGTATAGTTAAATGTTTTTGTAAAATATGTTAAATTTGGCTTTGGAACTCTAAAATTGCATGCGTTCCTTAGCTCCTCTCTAAAAAAAAGAAGCAATTTACACTATAAATAGGTTGTAAACTTAAAAGAATTGTTCAAAAGTTTGTACACTAACTTCAATGGAAATTTCACAGCGTATTTTACACTTGTAACAATTTTTTGTATATATTCATTTACTGTACCCCAGTAATCTGCCTTATGAAACACCCGGTATACTCAAGTTTTTAACAGGGTACCCCTTCCGAATTCACAAAATGGCCAACTTGTTTGTTGTGAATTAAATTAAACATGTAAATAATGTAAATAAGATGGAGAGGGTTGAGATACGACACAATTCAAAGGTCATAACTTTTATTTCATATTAGGTAGCCAAAACCAATTTAAATTAACCTGCTATTTGATATATCAATTTGTTCAGCTTCAATAGCGAAAATAAAAATATATATTGCAATTAATTATAAAACTAATATTTTTGAGTTTTTGTTTTCGTTTTCAATTTTATATTTAGCAATATTATTTTTATATATATTGTACAAGCTAAGTTATGCAGGACTTCAAGCTTCTAAATACAATAGTAAAATACTTACTAACAAAATATATCATATACATTTTCTGTGATTCGTATCTTGTGTTGATCGCCAGGAAGAGGAAAGTCACTTGAGAGTCATTGTCACTGTTTTGCCTCAAAGGCGGAGTCATTAAGAGGAATGGGCCATTCAATGTCGTCCGCTGTACAGATTTACCAGTGTCTCTGTTTGTTTCAGTGATTCGATGAAGAAGAAAGATTTAATACGTCGTTTACAAAATTATGTTCCCAGACTTACTAATGGTCTTACTAATTGATTTTTTCCTTTATTCTGTAAATTTTAAATTTTCTAACAAATCCAAATAAACAATTATGACTAATTAATATAAAAATAAATTTTAAATCTCCAAATATGTCTATATATATTTTTGTAGTTTTTAATTTATAATTCTTGTTATATCTAAACCCATTCTTCTTTACGAAAAGTATTTATACTAATATTAATTTTAATGACATCGTGATAGAAAGTTATGTCTTTAATCGCTTAGATTGAAGTGGCTCGCCAACAGTTCTCATTGTTATCAGTAGTCCCGATAACTGATATAGAACTACTACATTACTCAAACGATGAAGATGATGATGATGATGATGACGACGACGACGACGACGACGACGACGACGACGACGACGACGAAAGGCATTAATAACAGCTTAACTTCTCATATCACGACTGTCTTATGATTAATTTTCATTTGTATTACGGTTGATATTATTACATGTTAACACTGTGGTATATGCCTCTTGGTCTCGAAATGATTAAAGCACTTCTTCTGTCACGTACTATTTTAAAATAATATTTGGTAGAACTATTATACACTAATAATAATCCTATCTCAGTACACTATTAAAACAAAAATGGTCGATGAATCTTATCCATCTTTAAAGTTAACTCTTAGTTAATCAGTGACTTTCAAATATAAGGACTTCCAATGACCATTTCAAAATTTTTTTTATAAAAAGTAGGTTAAGATCAAACAACTAGATCCGGTTGTATAATAGCTGCGTCTTGTAAATTGTGAAGTTAAGAAAATTAAAAATAATCGTTTTATCAAAAAAGATAATAAAAATATAAGTAAGATTATTGCTAAGTTATCAGTTTGTGAATGCATTTTTATAGCCTTTTAATTAACCTTTTATCAAGATAAAAGTATTAATTCAGTCCTCCATTTTTACCAATTCATCTTAGGACCAAATTAACCTTACCACCATTTTATATTTTTTATTCTTCATCTGATCCCCATAGTAGTAAATGTTGTCGTATTTGCTGTTCATCAAAGCGCCTTTTATAAGACACTGCCATGACTTGATAGTTTTAAGAGTTCTTCGAGACATTCGTGTTATTTGTGATTAAGATTGTAAACCATGATTGTAAATAACCATAAATACCTAAACCAGGACTCATAATTCTAGATGCATTTTTTTAACTATCTCAGTAACATTCAAGAAATGAGCTATGAACCAACAAATAAGTTATTGGCTTCAGAACATTATAAATGAGGGAAAATGTGTATGTTTTGCAATCCATTATTGTTTGTCAACTATCACTATCTTCCAAACTCAGAAATATCTCCACAGTAATTGCGTACCCACCCAATAAAGTGTTCTCAGATGACCCAAAAGTAGCAATATACTTAAGATCTTTTAATTTTATAAAGTTTACCGTTTTGGTGATTTAAACCTACATAATGCTGAAGATTTGTTATTAACTAAATTAACAGCGACTTTTATTTGTAATTATAATTTATAATTAGGATGAAATGTAAAAATTAATTGAAATTGTCTGTAACCCTTAGAGCAGAGCCCCCCTCTAATAACCCTTAGAGTTATTTTTATATTTTCAGAAAGTAGTTTTATTTTATAATGCTCATTGGCTAACGAGAGCTTGAGAGGTCGACGGACAAAGCTGTTGTGTGGGAGAACGGCTTCTTTGATTGGTCAGCAGAGCTATTGACAATCGCGTTCTTTCATCCCGCATTTTGTTTGAAGCTTCTTCGATCATTCACCAAGACATCCATTCTCTCGTAATTTTGTAGATGAAAAAGAAGAACATGTTTGTTTCCTGATGTATGGAGTTAAATGATTAATTTTATTTTTCATAGTACAGATGAAATTATTTTAGGTAAATTTATTATCAAGTGGCACGGCTGTGTCGCGTCTCCAAGTCCCACCTAATCAAAAAGACGAGCTATTATCGCTTTTTATCCCTTAAAGGGGTGTAGCCAGCGAGGAGTTTGGTATCAAATTAAAGGTCTCAGCTAACAGAGTATAGTGTCACAATGTATACTTTAAAAGGATTTTTTTTTTTTTGAGGGAGAGGCGGAAAAATGCATTACGCACACAGGTGGCCAGCCTGTAGTGTGGGGCTCCCCTAAAAACGGGTTTACCCACTAAAAAACCTCCTCTACTCTTTAGGAATCTAACCTGGAATTGTTTGTCACATTACGTCAGGCTAGGCCTAAATTTGGCTTACGCCCGTGGGGATCGCTCCTTATCCAGCCGCTCGATCAAGGGAACTGGGCCACTTCGCGGTCCAGATCGGTTTTCTTTTCCAGGAGGATGCCCCGGACGAACTGTGACAAACAATCCCAGTTGCCCTCATCCTCCAAAATCTTTTGGCAGACCGAGTCCACCAAAAATGCACCAAAGATTTGTGTGGCCTCCAGGCGGGGCCTTCCCAACGGGGACAGCGGAAGAATGTGTGTTCCGCATCGTTGGGAACACCCGGGCAATAAATGCAGTCCGGTGAACCGGTCTTTCCCATCCGGTTCAGGTACGACCGAAAATAGCCGTGACCTGTCAAAAATTGGGTCAGGTAGTAGTCCACCTCCCCATGACGCCGTTCCACCCATGGTTGGACGTGCTTGATAAGTCGCGCAGTCCATCGTCCTCGGGTGTCGTGCTCCCAGCTGTGTTGCCACTGCTGGAAGGTTCGGGAGCGCTCTTCTGTTCTTGCCGTGTCCTTGCCGATCTCGCCTTGTCTCTGATAAATCACTTTCCTCTCCCCTGCCAAGAGCTTGACAGGGATGACTCCGGCGACCACCAGGACGGCAGGCTCGGACACTGTCCGGTAGGCGGAACACACCCGGAGCGCAGCTTGACGCTGAACCCGGGCGAGTCGCAACCTGTAGCACTCCTTATCTAGAGCGCCTGCCCACACCTCTGCTCCGTAAAGAAGCACGGACTGGACCGCGGACATCAACAGACGTCTTCTGCTGGATCGGGGACCCCCGACATTGGCCATCAGCCTACTAAGGTAAGTCACTACCTTAGCGGCCTTGTCCGCCGTACGGAAGATCTGATCCCTCCAGCTTAACTTGGTGTCCACCATAACCCCGAGGTATTTGGCGGCACGAGTTGATGTGACCACCTCCCTTCCCACTCGAAACGGGACGACGGTGTCGATCCTCTTCTTCGTGAGAATCACGATCTCCGTCTTACTGAGAGCAAGTGAGAGACCGTGATCGGACATCCAGTTGTTGACCACCCGCATAACTCGGTTCAACTTCAGTTGGGCCAGCTCAACGTTGCGTGCAGCAATGAGAGCTGCGACGTCATCGGCGTACCCAACCAAAGTGGTTTCCTCAGGCATCTCGGACCTCAGGAGGCTGTCATAGGCAACGTTCCAGAGATCCGGGCCGAGTATTGAACCTTGTGAGGCACCAGAAGTGACTTCCATCGTCCGCGTTCCGTCCCTCGTGTCATAAATCAGGCTTCGAGAGCGTAGATAATCCTCGATGAGCCGCAACAGATATGCAGGAATACGAAAGGTGTTGCGAAGCGCATCCAACATATCGACCCACCTCGCCGAGTTGAAGGCATTCTTGACATCAAGCGTATCAAGAAGCACTACTCGGCGGGAGAAATGGTTGTGGCTCTCGGCTCTCTCCACAGCTCTCTGAACTTCGGTGACAGCGTCGATCGTTGACCGTCCCTTTCTGAAGCCGTACTGACGGGGGCATAAGTCCCCGGCAGCTTCCACGGCAGAAGTCAGGCTGGAACGGATCAGCTTCTCGAACAGCTTCCCAGCCGTGTCCAACATGCAGAGAGGCCTGTGGGACGACGGCAGCTCGGGATCACCTTTGCCCTTACTGATCAGTACAAGCCTGGCTGTTTTCCAGGGAGCCGGAAACACCCCTTCTACCAAACAGGCATTGTACATTCTCAACAACAAGTCAGCGTTGATTGAAAATACTTTCTTTAAAGCCTCACTGGGAATCCCGTCCGGGCCAGGAGCCTTGTTGCTCTTTAGGGAGAGAACGGAGGTTTCCAGCTCCTCGAAAGTGAAAAGTGGAACGTCCTCTACCCGTCCGAAGTCAACCGGCGGTCGCTGTGGATGTTCAGGAAACAACGCAGCGACGATCCTCCCCATGGTGGCGCCCTCCATGATGGAAGGTGGAGAGCGGGCGCCGAGTTTCTGTGTTACAAGTTTGTAACCCAGGCCCCACGGGTCGGAGTCAACGTCGTCACGAAGTCTCCTCCAGCTATTCGCCTTGCTCCTGTTGATCGCCTGGCGGAGAGATTTTCTCGCAGCTTTATAGGACTCCGACTTACGAACTCTGTCTGCGGGAATTCTCGCTCTTGTGGCGGCTCGTCTAGTTCTTAAACATGTTCTTCTGAGTTCCGCAATCTCTTCAGTCCACCAGTAAACGGGTTGTTTGTCGCGTCGGGGTTTCCTTCGCGGCATAGACTGGTTGCAGGCCGAGACGATCAGTTCCATCGTGGATGTTACTAATGCCTCGGCCCCAGCCTCACCAGGATTCCCCTGCGCTCCCCGAGAGATGACTTCGGTGAACTTGACCAGTCCACTTTGTTGGTGTTCCACCGGCGTGGCCCTTCCCGAAATGCGGAAACTCGACGATTTGCCTGATCATGCAGGTCAAAAACGATGTATTGGTGGTCAAAAAGGACTACCCGTGTAGTCCTCCACAACCCTCCAGCCAGAGATCCTCGGAAGGAGCGACTCAGACGCAAAGGTGACGTCAGGGATCGTGCCTCTCAGCCCGGGGCGCCGAAAAGTAATACCCTGGTTGAGGACGACAAGACCGGCCCTGGCGATGAAATCCAGGATGTATTTCCCCCGGGAGCTGGTAGAGGGCATTCCCCACTCGACGGCCCTGGCGTTGAAATCGCCACCAACGACGACATGCCCGGTGGTGCCGAGAACGCACTCCTCTAGGCTATCTATCTTGTCGCGAAAGTCCTGGACGGCCTCGTTGGGTGTGAGGTAGCAACTGAAGATAGTCACGTCCCTACACCGAACCCAGACGAATCCTCGGCCGCGCCCGTGACTCCGCACCAAGACATCCTGTGTATTACGCGCCCAAAATGCAGCAGTACCGAGGCTGTCGGAGATCCAAATGTTTGGGTCTCTGTCCCGATACTGTTCGCTGATAAGGAGCGCGTCAGCACCAAGTTCTCGGGCGAGCTGATCTAGAAGGTTATCAGCTCCCCAGGATCTATGAAGATTGGCCTGGAGGATGCGAATTACCGGCCGCTGCCTTTTGCCTGTTCAAGTGCGGCTCTGAAGGCACCGCACTGACCAGACCCGGGTAAGTGACCGAGGGCACTGGAGCCTGAATCCTTGCAGAGGAAGCAGGATGGGCTCGAGGAACATTCCTTGCGTTTGTGGCCCTGGCCTCCACACTGGAAGCAGTTGGCACTCCTGTCGGGCCCGTTACAGTTTCGGGAGGAGTGGCCGAAACCGAGACAGCGGAAGCATCTCGAAACTACCACCCTCCGTTTGAGCCTGCAACTGACCCAACCGACTCTGAGGTGCTGAAGGCTAAGCAGCTTATTGGCGTGCTTTTCGCCCATCTCAGCAACAGCCATCCTGAGTTGACTTCGGTTAGGCTTTGTCAGCCATACCCTCACTCCATCAGCCGGTATCTCCGGGAGTGCCACCTGGATCGCACGGGTCACCTCATCTTCGGTGGAGAGGGCATCAAGGTCCCGAATCTCGACCGAACATTTCGGTTCTAGGGCCTTGATGGAGCCTTTGTCCCCAAGTGCAGTCTTGAGGGAAGCGGCAAAACCGATCTTGTCACTCGACTTCCCCAGTTCGAGGAGGACATCCCCGTTCTGGGTTCGCCGAATAGACTTGATAACGGTGTCGGTCTCTTCCGGTTTGGCCTGCGATCTAATCTGACCCAGAACATCAGCAAAAGATCGCCCCCCTAAGGGCTTGATCAAGATTGCCTCCGTCCTGGGCTTCTTAGGCCTGGGTTGTTTAGGCTTTCTGACAGACTTGCCAGAGGCCTCCCCCACCGGGTTTGAGACTTGCGTCCGCTCCACCCTCGACGCACTTTTCGAAGCTGCCTCCACTTCCTTCTGCCTCCTCCTTTCTTTCTTAGACAGGCGCGTCTTCCAGCCCCCCAAAGGTGTTGAGGCAGAGTTTGCTGCCAAGACAGGATTAGCCGCCGGAGCAGGAACCTCTGCAGGAGTAGCCGCTGGAATCGCGACAGCGCCCGGGGCGGATTGAGTAGCCTGGACAGGAGATGTCTGCGATGCCGCAGTGACAAAAACCGGTCTCGGCACTGAGTCCACCTCAACAAGCTCAGGGCTTTCCGGCGAAGAACCGCTCTGCCTCTTCTTTCGCTTTCTGGCTTGAGTCTGGGACTCAGCCAGATGAGCTTGAGGCGAAGCAGACATAACTCGGTTCATAACGTCGCGCTCCTGCTTCACTGCCTTCAGCCTGATCTTCCGGCATTCCTCGATTTCGCCAAGGAAATCCTCGAGTTTTGGAATTCCGTCCTTAATCGCCTTGTTGACGTTCTTCTGAATAAGGAGAGCCTTGGCCATCTCCTTCAAAAGATCGTTCATTTTCTTCAGACATGAGTCTTCCTCCTCGTTGGCATCGTCCTGCTGCTGCCGAAGCATTTGCATCTCGAATGCCGGACGAAGAGGACTCTTCCTGGGAGGAATTCCTTGCATCCCGGCTAGAGGTGTTACCGGCTCAGTCACCCCCATACCCAGCTTAACCTCATCCTTCTCCTTTCTGGTTACGGCCGACGATCCGGCGACACCAGCAGCCTTGAACGGGATCGGCGGAGGGGAGGCTTTAATTCCCCCCGTCGGCGTCCCAGTCTTCGAGGTCGGAGACCTCTGCAGTTTTGAGCTGCGCTTAAAGGCGGCCTGCTCATTCTCCTTTAATTTCGTGTTTTGGTTTTGAAAATCCATACTTTTGTTTCACCAGCGCATCGTGCGGCAAGAGGCGGCCCTTCATTGGCCGGGAGCGGGTACACCCTCGGAGGTCTACCCCCCGTAGGAGATAAGACACCCCTACCCCAGGACTCTGGGGCCCGAAACCTCCGTTTGCCCAGCACCGATACACAAAATGTGCCGGACGTGCTGGGGGTCGCACCGTGGCAATGCAGAGTCCGATCTCTGCATCCATGCCGCACTTCCTGACTAAGGTCCGAAGCGGCTGGCTTCTGACGACACACTGGAGGAGACCATCGGCAGTGCGAGGCACACATCAGTCCCTGCAACACAACAGGGACACTCCCAGGACCCCCCAGCGTGCGCCGGTCGAAAGAAGGTGGAAAGACACCCTTGATTCGGGGTCGAAAACAAGAAGGTGAGCAAGGTTAGCTCAGGAAAGAATAAAGACGGTGAGCTAAGACCTGAAAGATGAGAAGAAAGGCCCTAGCTCGGGAAGAACTGTGAGGAGGGTCTCACAGCTTGGCTCAGGTACCCCGGGGTCGCCAAGAAACACCCGTACAGTGGAAAGCCCACTGCCCCTGAGGGATTTTTGCAAGACTGGCAAAAAGAATAACATTTATCTGGTGTTTCCTTGAAGATCGATTCTACCCACCAATGAGCAATAGTGTGCGGATGCGTGGTGAGAATACCCAGTGATTTACCGAGAGGATGACCTTGGCTGGCTGGCCAGTCTTGCCTGTGCGTCATCCTCCAGGACTCGCCTCGCAGTGTCTACCCTCGCATCATGAGATTCGCGTTGATTTGTCTTGTATTCATTTACCTCAGAGTCTGTGATGCTGGTTTGATCGGTTCGGTTTTCTCCGGCACCTCCACGGCTCAGCCTCCTCCAGGAGTTTTCAGTAATTTCGTCAGCAAAGCCGGCCGCTTCGGAGAGAAAGTTATTACTAGAGTGTTTACTGGTAATGGAAAACTGGAGAAGGACAATCCTCAAATTCTGAAAGACCAGAATAGCATAGTGGAAGAGATAGAGCCAAATGAAGATGTAACGAAACAAGATGACGAGTTGACTTCGGTTCCGGAGCCTTCGACCACGCCAGAACCGGAGACCAGCGATGTTACAGTGAAAACACCAGCTGGCAAGGTGGCCCCGGCGCCGGTGCCCGTGGGGGAGGACGGAGGGAGGACAGTGGCCGACGCCCCGGTGAGGGCGTGCGACGACGGAGGTCAGAGGGACCAGCAGGGAAGGTGCAGAGAGCTCTTTAGGTAAGATACAAACACAGCAGTGCTTCAAATAATATCACGTATGAAATCATTATGGAGATAGAAAATGGAATTGATTCTCCATTTAGGTATTTCCTATCAAGTGGGTTGTTTTCTAGGATATGGACAAGCTCGAAATCATAATAAATTGTACTTTCAAATGTGTTTATTGTGTAAAAGCTTCAAAAAATGAATTACATTTTTGTCGATGTGTTAGATTCTTCATACAGTACATCAATAATAAAATTCTCACTCAAAGATTGTTTTGGTAAAACTAATTTTCAAACAACACTGTACATTCTTTAAAAGAACTAAATGGATAAATCATAAAATAATTAATGATACAGATAAAGTTAAATATCTAGATGACCTAGGTAGTAATGAGGATGTTTGTTGCTAACGTTGGCTCACAGTACAGGGATTCCCACTCAGTAGCACGAGGCAAATAATACAAACAACCAGTTCTTGACTGATTTTCTAGGCTGCTACAAATAATAGTAAAGCCAACTATGAATGAATAGCTTTTATAATCTTACTCAGTTTCTTACAGGAATATTGTGGTATCAAACACGTTATGAGATTACATCTCATAACTTGGAATTTTGATCGTTCACTTCAGCGAGTTTCGTGGAGTACTCATTTGGATTAAGATTAGGATCATATTATATTAGACTTGTAAATTTTGCTGATATGAAATTCTGGTTTAGTTTCTTAGTTTTTATACCATTACAAATATTAATTATAAGTAAGCTAGGGCAAACAAACATTGTTGATTAATCGTTTAGTCAAATAAAGAACTTAATATCGTACTTTTTTTAATCATCAGAATACGCAAGGGAAATAAGTAAGGCTGGTTGAATATTAAATGAAATATACAAAATTTATAACATATTATGTAATTTCTTAATGCTCAATGTCTATATGGTTTAGCTTCACTTTAAGTACTTTTCAGCGACTATTCTTCAAGTATGGGCCTCGAAGCGGATTACCATTGTCTTAGTTTTATTTAGGATATAATGCTAAGAATGTCACCATTTTTAAACGTACATAGATATTTATGTTACTTAAAATTACTTGATAAGTTAAGTAAACCTTCAAAAATTATATTCACGTCTTTTGTGGGCTTGTGAAAGTATATCTACATACATTTTTATGTTAAATTGTTTTAATTAGACAATGAAACTAGGAACGATCTGTCAAGTAGCAAAAACTGTTATTTAAGTTTTACTTAGTAAACACGTTTTTGCAAGGTCGATCAGAATATTTCAAGAAAAAGGACCGATGGCCTTGGGATTGTAGCCAAGATGAAACTGATTTTTCCTTATAATTATTCTCTACAACTAGTTCACATGACATTATTCCACCAACTGTGGGCTGGTACAGTCATGAAGTCTTCAAGTTTGTGTTTTCTTCTCTTCATATCCGTGGTGTGTGGGGGTTTAGTAGGTACTCCAAACAGAGAGACAAGTGAAATTTTCAAAGATAACCCTCATGAAGATGATATACGGAAAAAACCACCAGTTGACTACTTTGAGAAAGAAGAAAATTCTAAGCCAATGATAACCATCGAAACAGTGAAACGAGTTGATATAACGTTCGACAAAGAAACTGACCACCAAGATCATACTCGGCTTTCATCCTTGGGCGATGAAGAATCTCCCATTTTAAGAGAAGAAAAAACTTACAAGAAAATACTCAACCAGGACGCACCTTTTTCTGAAACTTTTGAAACTCGACACAAAGAACATCCAACCGAAGTGTCATCAACATCAACATCTCACATTCCTAAAAATATCAATCGACCACCAATCTTTAAAACCCAAGACAAAGATATCTCTCCGAGATTCAAAGAAGGTTCGACTTCAATTGGTACAGGAACAACTTCAACGGGTAATGGCGATGAAAAACTTTCAAACTACAAAGACTCTGAGGGTAGTTCCGACCTATTGTCGACATCTGATGGGACACACTCAACATTCGACGGCTCGAGAGACGCTGAGGCTTCAACCAAGTCATCCAACCCAGCTGACATTGATGAAGACAGAAACATTGTCCAAGGTCCGAAGTTGGCGTGCAAAGAGGGTGAAAAAAGGGCCGCAGATGACACTTGCAAAGAAGAAATATAAATAAACAGGTAACAAATTAAACATATTGTATACCATTGAAGCTGAGGTTGTAGAGTGAGAACAGTTGTTGAAAGTAAATGATAAAATAATTTGCAAACAATGTTGACTTAACTTTATTTATGATGTAAATTTATTAAATAGCTTTCATGCCAAATGAGTGACAAATAAAAAATGTCTCTTAAGAATAAAAAAAGGTTAATATATTGTTGATTAAAGGAGGACATAGACAACTTCGTAAATTATCCGTATTAATTCAACTTCGTAAATTATCCTAGCAAAAATATAGCCTAATATATTATTTTGTGGAATGGTAATCAAGAATTATCTTAACAATTACTGTTTGCAACTATGTATACAAAATGTTAGTTAATGTTTTAGTGGTACAGTTTTAAATATACAGTAAGCTGAATAGATATATACGGTACATATTTCAATAATAATTTTAATTGACGAGCTCGAATTTTCAAAACATCACATCGTTGTAATAGTAAAACAAATCATTCAGTAGGTATATGCCTCAACATGTTTATGTGTTGAAGTCAAATTTAGCAATATTTCTCTAAAAACGGTTCTCCAACTAGGCCAAACTACATAAAGATAGAAATGTAAGGTAAACTTTATTAGATACTTTAGATACTTTAGATACTTTATTTGAAACACCGACGCACTCTGTGGTGCGTATTTTAAGGTGAGTATGACTGAAGGGATGAGTGTGATGATTGTGATGGATCAGATGAGGTGTAGCTTTGTTACTGACAAATATCAGCTGTTTTATTTGTCAGGATCATTAATTAATAGCCCAATGACCAAAGGCAGCTGGGTCCAGTATCGAACCATCAAAAAGCACTAACTTTTCTCAGGATCGAACCGGCTACCTTCAGATTCAAAGGCGAGCTCTTTAACCACTCAGCTACCCAGCCAGTTTACTTTAATTTATTACTTTATTACTTTAATTTACAATTAAATTAAGTCTAAAATAAAATAATTTGATTGTGTATACAGTACTATTTGCCACGAAATTCGGTAAATATATGGAAAATTTCATAGAGAAGGTTTGTAAGCCATTAGTGTATGGACAGCCCTTAGCCCCAGGACCGTCATAAACGTACCCATGTCAGGATTTTTTGGAGTTTTTTTTATGTGAGTTGTTAGTAATTAATAATTAAAACATATGATAAAAAATGTTTCTTTTCAATTAATTCTATTAACATTTGTTCTCATTTCAAAGTATTGAGTGACGATTGGTAATAAAAACTAGAGGATATTACGTTATAAACTTGCTGCGTGTGAGCGTAGCCAATGAGCTGAATCTGACGGCTAGTAAGGGCAGCAAACGAGCTCACCTTAAGAGAAAAAAATTCCTCAAGTTGGCATTGCAAAGCATGCTGGGTATCAGCTGGTCTAGAAACCTTAAATTAAATGTTTAGTTATTATTTATAAAAGGCCGGTTCTTAAATTTCCAATTACTTAACTAAGTGTGAGGTATAACAAATAAATATAAAACAACATACTCTGACAATAAAACATACCAAACATTACTTTGGTTACGTTACTTATTGCATAACTTCGATCAAAAGGTGTAAAGTCAAATTCATCAGCAAAACAATACAAGTGCCTCTGCTGCATGACCTTGGTATTTCACTAATTGACGGAACGTCGTCATCGTGGTTTGCGTTTTATTCTTAAAAATGAGTCTTCAGTTTTAGTGGAGTCTCCGAGTTAGAATGAAGTGGTTTCAGTGGTTTGTTGTATTGATATTCGTGGCTTTGCCTCTGGTGTATTCCCGGGCCGTGCAAAATGTCACAACTACTGAGCGAGTTGTTCAAGATGTCACTGATTTCGCCACCACCACAGAAAGGTCAAGAGACGTTGATGGTACAGTTATACCCTGTATTTTTGAAACAACTACGGGTGATAATTTTCCTTCTACCTTCGAGGAAGTTACGTTTGGGAATATAGCAGAGGCTCCACAACGTGTTTGTGATGAAGGCGAGAAGCGAGATAGCAACGGAAATTGCAGGGCGGAATTCTAGTCGCCTCAGAAAAGGTATGAGGATACATAAGAAATTGAGTTTAATCAAATTCGACTTTTTTATTTCTAATTGTATTTCCATACTTGTACCATACGAATGGTATAGTATATAGTATTATATAGTATAGAATACCATATAAACCATACGAAGACTAATTATTTTATTAATGAGTTTTCAGTATTATGAACTTCTCATTACCCTACGCAATGCCTAACGTAATATATTAGTCTTACTGATATGATCTATTGCAATTCAATTTGTCTAACTTTTAGCTGTTTAATTTTGTTTTTTAGATTAGAGCATACCTATTAGGTCGTCATACCTAATTTAATGGACCAATGCTATAATTCTTTTGCACAAAGTGGCTTCTAGCCAATAATGGAGATTTTGTTAGTGATTAACTATAATTATAAATTAACAACGTAAACCATGACGCCAACTTGTTAGGCTAACCTTGAATGTTTTTGAATAATTACGAGCAATAGAGAAAACCAGTCTGTGTTCAGATGTGTTTCCCAGCTGATTCCTCAGTTGTACCCAGTACCGGCATATAGAATGACTTTTGTTCACCGATGTGCGTTTCTCTCTCTTCTCGTTTTCTGTTATGTACAATGTGAAGTGATCATCGCCGACGATGATCCCGCTCTTGAGTTTGATCCAGTGACCTCATCCGGGGATGGGACGACCACAGAGCCCAGGGACCTAACTACTGACTTGCCACAGACCATGCCGCACTACGTAGGGTATGGTCTAGCGGTCGCTCCGGACAGGGCGTGTGACCCGGGGCAGATGAGGGACGATGAGGGGAAGTGTAGGGAGGTGGATTAGGATTCACAACACAGGTATACTAGAACTCCTTGTAATGGGTGCATGTGTCACGGCTATGAGGCTTCTTGACAATCTAGAAATGAGTTTATTAGGATGTGTATTGTTTAGAATAGTGTTCCAGTTGACGTCATGTGAAGTCTTAAAAATGAGTTTGAAGTTTAAAATATAAATTACCAATTAATTACAAGCACGATAGAGATAATTAAATATTTAATAAAACTTCTCTTTATCTTTGAAATCTGGTACTTTGGGGTTATAAAGTTTTCATGTTACTTCATGAAATAATAGAATTAAATTACAAGTTCGATTAAAAATATGCATTTTCAGTAACGCAGGTGTTTTCGTAGTTAGTTGTCACACAGTGAGTAGGATAATGAGCGTTTATTATAATATTGCCAGCTAACCTCACCATTTAGTTGGTGTTCTGCAACGATACTTGGGAAATTTTACACACTTTACCATACCCATGTATGATTTAATTCCCAGGACAACTTTAAAACTTAAACTGTTATATAGCCTATACGAGTTGCAAAGTTGACATTGAGTACGTACAGCAATCGAAGTTGTCATTACATGTGGTAAGTCCACTGAGACGATTTCAATTCCTTCATGATCCATTCATGTTCTAGACATTGGGGGGAGAAGGAGGGAGGTTAAATGCTGTGCGCATGGAACCCCTAGCGAGGAACAGAATGGACAGTCGGTTGGTTGGTCATTAAGAGGGCAGAGAGGAACGACTGTTTGAGCTTGAAAATTAGTGGTCACAGGAGCACAGGAGTTTGCCCACTGAATGGTCAAACGGCCGTTTGTTATCCCATTCATCACCCTTCCTCTTCCTTCAATATCCCGCCATTCCGGGGGCTTGCGCAAAATGCCCGTTATAGAGGCAGACGTGCTAACGGTTCGGCATGGGGTTCCTTATCCACCGATGACAACATTTAAATATTACAAACCATCACATGACATATGAAATCACCCTGAGATCGGATGTTTGTGATCGCGTTTTCCTCATGCAGACCCCGCAGTTGGATGTCGGTTGTAAAGAACATTGTGCGAGTCTTGTGCACTGTTGATAGCAATCGATTCGTTACTAATCGATAAAATGTATGCCTTATCTTTTATTAAGGTCATAATTTCATTGATTCTGATTTACTTTCCAAAGGAGTCATAATTAATGTTGCACTGGTAACGTTAGACCACGTGAATTTAGAAGCTTTTAATTTTGAACAATATTTACGAAGGCTAAACCAGTTTGAAATAAAACAGCAATACGAGAGTAATCATGTCTGATGTCGGACATGATTACAAATAATTTGTACCTACACAATGTTTGAGGCCTGTGTTCGTGTTTTCCTCGTCCCGTCGCTGCATTTCGCTGCCGGCCGGCGCTGTGTGTAGGATGATACGCGTCTCTTTTGCTCTGCTGGGACTCCTCCCACTCTGCACGGTATTCTGCCAAGATGTTCGGAACAGCCTTGACACTTCACCGGACCCGACCACGTCGACAGAGATTGATCCTCAGACGGAACTTGAAGTGTTCTCTGAAGATCCGTTCGAGTCAATGACTACAGAATTTCCCTCTCCGTCAATAGCCAACGCTCCAACCCTGGCTTGCGAGGAAGGGCACAGAAGAGATTCGACCGGAAGGTGCAGGCCGGAGGTGTGACTTGAAACAGGTGACTAATTGACTAATTATACTTTAACCGACCGAGTAGGAAAGTTTTAATACAATTAGTAAAACCACGTATTGAATCACCAGATAATTTGAAGGTTTCATTGTCTTTCGAATGACTTTACAAGTTGATGTTTAGTCCCCACTGGAAAGTATATTATATTTACAAAATACAAATATTTTTCAGGTCAAATACTTAAGGTATTTAAGGACTACACTCCAGTTCAAATGTATACTGACATCTTCAGGTAAAAAAAGATTGTTTTAAATCCGAGAAATGGTTTAGTGTGCTGTTTAGTGAACTTATATTCTGGTGCTGGAGTGGGGGCTACGTGAATAGGTCGTATTTAGGAAGTGTATTTCAACGTATTTCCCTTATCCATACGTAAATAATGCTTTATCATTGCATATTTACTATGTTTTACTAAATAGTTATTTTGCCGTAAAGGAAAACAACTCTCCCACCAGACCAAATAACTAATGATATCCTCCTTATGATATTGTAAAATGTGAATAAAACTGTTTGTTTTTAACTACAGTAGGATTATTTTAAATGTGATTAACTCATATTTAATCAGGAATATCTAAACAACAGGAAGCTAAATTAAAAACAAGAATATTGCGTCGGAGAATCAATAAGGAAAGCGGATTCACATCGAGGTTGTAGGTAGGCTAATTAAAGTACACAGAGCAGATGAGGCGAGCTGATCACGTGACCTTGGCCTGTGGTGGGAGGGCGATCCCATCCGCTTGAACTGGTTTTTCAGCTGCAGGATCAGTGCAGAAGTGCGGAGTGCGTGGCGAAATGAAGTGTCTGGGAGTGTTGGTGGTGGTGTTGCTATGTGGTATTTCCGGCGGATATTCGAGGCCACAGGGGTTCTTCGGAGGTTTGCTCCCAACAGCTAAGCCTCAGGGCGACAGTCCTCCGAAGGGACCCCTGGCGTTGCTCGCCCAAGGACAGCAGAGCGCCCAGGCCGCCATTGGAGGCCTCATATCCGGTCTGGCTGAAACAAGAGAGAAGATAAGAAATGAGACGAAAAAACGAATACAGTCTTTGCTTAACGCGACAATGGGAAACAAAGGGGATGCAGAAGTTTCTTCTGAAAAGCCAGAAGAAGCTGCTAATCCTGAAAAGGGAGAGGAGGAAGCGCTTCCAGAGCAAGATCTGGACAAGAACAAGGAAGGGTCAACAGACATAGAAACAACAGAAGGTGGTTCTGCAGAAAGCCTAAAGCAATCGGAAGTAAAAGAAGAAGAGGAACCTGAAATGTCTTCGGAAAAAGAAGAAATACCAGAAAGTAATGACAAAACTCAAACACAAGAAAAGTTTAAGGAAGAACAAAAGGAACCAGAAGACAAGGTCAAACTCGATCCGCAACAGAATAAAGACTCCGCAGAAAAATCATCAACAGAAACAACGACAGATAACAGTGACCTTGATAAAATTATAGAAGAGGTTTTCTCAACAGATCCATCAAAAGATAGTGGAAAGGAGGAAAATTCGGATGGAAAAGAAAAAACAATCGCAAAGCGAAACGCTAGGGAATTTGAAAACTCCATAACCGAACAAAAGAAGGAAAACAATGGATTTTTCGAATCATTCTTTTCCATACTTTTAGACACCCCGGAAGAGGACCCAAAGAAGAAAACTGACAAAGATGAAGATTCTGAAAACGATTTACAATAATCAGGTTTGTATTTAAACAATTTTTTTTAGCAATAACAACTATATTTAAATGTAAGTGACTTTTAATTTTAACAGAATTTAATCATTGCCTTCAGTAAACTGGCATTATTAAACTAGAATATAAACTGCTTTACAGTTGAGATTAGTAAAAATATACAATATTTTACAGCAACAAAATCTTTTTTTAATGCTTATAATTTAAAAAATTTTGTATGACATTGAAAACCATAATAAGTTATGGGTACGGCATTACACTGTTAATTAGTAAATCATTAATTTTATTTAGGAAATAATGATAATAAAAATCGATAAATTGTCCCTCAGTATAATGAAATAGATGTCATGAAACACCAAATAAATTATCATGTGATAAAGTTTAAAAGAATACTACCTTGTATAATTGTAACACTTTTCTATTTTGAAGCCTACTTTAATAATAATGACATTATTGGTCAATATAATAATAATAATTATTATTATTGGTCAACTAATTGTTTATTGGATGACGATTGGAAGTTGAAGTTCCTGTGTATTTTCAACGTTAATTTGATAAGATATTTAGAAAAATATATACTACTTCACTTTTTTTAAGAAACATCATTAATCATTACTGAATACGTTTTACTCATAAGAAGTGTTGTTACATGGTAAAAAATTGGAATATATCATTAAAAAGACTATGCCCACAAACCATTGAATTACTCTTAGTAAAACTACTCTTTAAAATTATAGAGAAAACTATACAGTACATGCACTAGCTAACAGCCCGTAAAAAATGACGGGTACTGGGTACTGTAACTTTTATGATGATTATTCATGAAAGCAATGTTTAATTAGTTTAAATAATCATAAAATTTATGAAAACCCAGACGACATAATATTAAAATTAAAGTTTTTCCATTTCTTTAGCAATGCCAACAGTTATTTAACAATATTAGTTTATTTTATAAATATTTTAAAACAGATATGGTTTAAAATATAGTAGGCCTGTGGGAATTTACAAAAACCAAAGAAAATAATACATGTATGTTTAACTTTATGCCCATTTATTCCATTCCATTTTCTTGCCAATTATTGGTATAATGTCGCTGACTCAGTGTCAAATTTAATTTGACAGAATCTGTAATTGCATCTTATTTGCCAAACAACCGAAAATATATGTATATATACAGGGTGTCCAGCTTCAACCTTTACAAACTTTTCCAGGTTATTGCCGACGTCAAAATAAGCAAAAAAGTTCCTGTAAACATATGTCCTAAAATGCTTCGTTAACCCGCTAGCCGCGATTTTGTTTTTTACACTAAATAATTTTTATTTCCGTAACGGATAGTTGTATTAAGTTAATATTTGGCATGAACCTTCACTATAGCATTACCCATTTTCAGTAAAAAATTTATTTTTTTCCAATGTGTATTTTCAAAATGGCGGCCATTTAAACATTTTAAACTCAAATATCTCAAAAAACGATAAATTTTATAAAAATGTTACTAGAGACAAAAAAGTTGACAAATTAAATTATCTAAACAGTGACACCAAGTATGTAAGGATCCAACAACAAATAACGGAGTTATTGATATTTTTCTCTTAAAATAAAATAAATTGGCATTAATCATAGTGCAAAATCAGTGTTTTCTGCAGGAAAACCACAATAACTCCGTTATTCGTTGTTGGATCCTTACAAACTTGGTGTCACTATTTAGATAATTTAATTTGTCAACTTTTTTGTCTCTTGTAACATTTTTATAAAATTTATCGTTTTTGAGATTTTTGAGTTTAAAATGTTTAAATGGCCGCCATTTCGAAAATACACATTGGAAATTTTTTTACTGAAAATGGATATTGTTATAGTGAACGTTTATGCCAAATATTAACTTAATACAATGATCCGTTACGGAAATAAAAATTATTTAGTGTAAAAAACAAAATGGCGGCTAGCGGGTTAACGAAGCATTTTAGGACATATGTTTAAGGGAACTTTTTTGCTTATTTTGACGTGGGCAATAACCTGGAAAAGTTTGTAAAGGTTGAAGCTGGACACCCTGTATATATAAGCGAAATCCCACTCACTGACTGACTCATCACGAAATCTCAGGAACTACCAAACGTATTGACTTGAAACTTTAAACACAGGTTCGTCTTGCCTCTTAGGTGCTCACTAAGAAATGATTTAACAAAATTCCTTCAGGGCTCCACCACATAGGATTTGGAAATTGCAATATAACGTTATCCGCATGGCCAATTTTAAATACAAATTGGAAACCTGCACGGTTGAAATTTGGAATGATCTCTTTTTTCTTAGGGGCTCAAAAAAAAAAAAAAAACTTTAAACATCCCCTTTAGGGCTCCGCCCCACAGAAGCTCACAATTACTGTATAGCCTACGTGTTGAAATCTGACATGGACGATTCTCTTTGCTTATAGATACTTATTAAGAAACTGTTTTGCAAAAATAGTTTTTGAAGCACTTTACAATCACTGGACTTCAGAATTACTTTAGGGCCTCCGCTGTTGAAAATTGACATGGACGTTTCTTATTGCTCATGGGTGCTCCCTAAGAAACGGTTTTGCAAATATAGTTTTCGAAGTTCTTTAGGGCTCCACCCCACAGGATTTAAAAATTACTTTAGGGCCTACGGGGTCGATATTTGACATGGGCGTTTCTCTTTGCTCATGGGTGCTCACTAAGAAACAGTTTTTCAAATACAGTTTTCGAAGTTCTTTAGGGCTCCGCCCCACAGGGCTTCAAAATTATTTTTGGGCCTCGGGGGTTTAAATTTGAATCGGACGTTCCTCTTTGCTCATAGTTACTTACTAAGAAATAAATTTACGAATTTCCTTTAGGGCTCCACCCCATAGAACCTTAAGATTACCATATGCTCACTACATGGGTGATATGGTTTACATGGTTTTGCAAATATAGTATTTTTAAGTTCTTTAGGGCTCAACCCCACCTGACTTCAAAATTAATCAAGGGCCAACGTGTTTTAAATTTGACATGGACGTTCCTCTTTGCTCATAGGTGATAAATAAGAAACAATTTTGCAAATTTCCTTTAGGGCTCCTTCCCACAAATTCTCAAACTACTATAGATCCTACTGTTTGAAATTTAATGTAAACGTTCCGTTTTGCTAATAGGTGTTCACTAAGAAATAATGCAAATGTAGTGTTTTGCAAATGTACTGTTTTATGTTAATTAGTTCTCCGCCCCACATGACTTCAATATGACTGTAGAGAAGACGGGGTTGAAATTTGACATGGTCGTTCCTATTTGCTCATAGGTTCTCAGGGCTTTTTCTATTTCAGAAACCTTTTCTCACTAAGAACAGGTTTTGCGAAATTCCTTCAGAGCTCCACTCACACTACTTCATTGTTTCAATGTCATTATTAAGGAAGTAGATTTCGTTGCTCCTTAAAAAGAATTTATTACCTATAAAATAAATTCAACCACGGGCAAGCCGTGACGGGCAACAGCTAGTTATCAATATGTCCAAGTGTTTCTTCAACATCTCACAATAAGAACTTTTGTCTCTTTGTGTTCTTATTGTTAAGTTTCTTAGAACCATGTAAACTGTAACGCCAAATTAGATTTTGGTACCACCACAATTGCACAAACTGCTCTTTCGCAATACTTATGACATCTATATGAACCATGTTTCCAAGTTTTGATGACTCTATCAGGCAATGGTAGAAGTACATTCCTGGATGTATTAAGTGCTACTGGACGTGTGTTGTCCTCTATTTTAATCATATAAGGCCTAGTAGGTTTTTTTACCGTCACTAAAGCACTATTCAAAATATTTTTTCTCTGACTTTTGTTTGCGCATTATTTCTTTATCCTTTTGTTATTCTTGGTATTTCTTCTATTAAATTTCATTTATTATTTCTTCTTCATTGTTCAATCTTCACATTTATAGACTCCTTTTTTTATATCTCAGTGAAAACAATAAACTAATTGTGAAAAATAGAAGCATAAGAATCCATGACTGTTTTAAGAAGTTAAATGAATAATCTATAAAAAAATGTATTAAAATGAGGTAGTAAGTATTTATTTTACGATCAAAAGATTACGTTTTTGTTTACTAGTCGAAATATAAAGCTCATTAGTTGATGGTTAAGATAAAAAAAAACACACACGTGTAAAAAATATCAACATTTAAATGGTGGGTTTAAATACGTAAACTCAATCATATTTAATAAGTTAACTCTCTTCATGGTATAGCATTCAAAATTTTACCCAAGAATCAGCTTTTAAATATTATTTTCCTGCTTTTAAAATTACTGTAACCTTAGTGTCTTTTTTTTCTTTCTGGCAATGATCATAGAGTTGAAGTTGTCTGTTTTGTAAAAAGAAAAGCTGTAAATTGAAAGCTTTATCAATCAGTAGTGGTATTCAGTGTAGGACCCCTAGGTTAAACTACGTATAGAGTAGAGTGCTACTAAGATAGAGAAATTTCCCCCCTAATAAATAGTGCCATTCTACCCACGATTCCCGCTGTTTTCTTGGTAACCAGTCCTATTTTTCATTTTTCGGCCCTAGACCTCAAAAACATGATTTTTGTTGTTAGAAGTGAGGGGCGAAAACAGGTAACTTGTGTAATTAATTGTTGTGGACATAAAATACAGTGCGTAAAATACAGCTGTAAAATAACACATAAAACTGCTAATAAAAGAGTGCTATAACATAAAAATAAGTTTAAGATATACTGTTAATACTAACGGGCAAAAATTTAGGATTTCATAGTCAAATTATTTTATTCATTTATTAACACAATTAAAGCCCAAAATAAAAACTAAATTTTAGTTTAAAATAATACAATGATTTTAATGTTTCTATATGATTAGAGTAAATTATAAACTTAAATATTAATTTAAAGCTCGTTCAATTTGTTGCAAGCCCACAACATGTATTTAATTGAGGAACATAATCGTTGAGATAAAATGAAATTTAAAATGCCCCAGTTCCGATTCAGTACGCGTTTCCATACTGTACGACAAGCTGGCCTTGTTTTTATAGCAGAGCAAGGCTGTATTGCTCACATATTCATTACGCCGACAAATACAACTTTCCCACCAATCGGCTAAGAACACTCGTCCAGAACGGTGTCATGGAGTTCGGGGTGACAAGTCTCGTGATATTGCTTACAGTTTCGTTCGCGAGCTCCCAGTACTTCCACTCCGGTTACGGCCACTATCCTCACAGTTACGGCCACGGGTACTTCCAGAGCCCCAAGGCATACCCTCCGTTCCCCAAGAAGAAGTTTACCATCGCCGATGAACTCAAGTATGGCCCGAGATTCAATTATAGGTTCCTCAAAGGGTACGGGGTATATCCGTTCTTTGTTTTTCCCGATGGTGACGGTTTCTCAGTTACATCCGGTATCCAGGGTGTTTCCGGTAGTGTTACCATCAGTGCGGTGACGGGACAGGTATCGACCTCGACCGCGACACCGGCGCCCTCTACAGCGGCGCCCTCCACGACGACATCTACATCCCCGGCGCCCCCGGGGACAACGACGGAGGACGAGGACAAGGCGGTGGCCAGCGCCCCCGATCAAAGCTGCCCCGCTGGTCAGACAAGGGTTGGCAACGACTGCCGGGATGAGGAGAGGTACTTTGGCGACTATACAAACTTATAATTTACAAAATATCACTGTAAAATCGTTTTGGCATTGAAACTACATTAATTGATTATGTACCGGTACCTCCAATAAGACCAGTAATTATCGAGTTACACTATAAATACATAATATACAATAAATAAAGTATATAACTAAGATGGATATTTGTTTTGCCAAACTTAACTTGAGAAAGTTCTTAAATTATTATAAAAATTAACTTAAACTAATTTCGATAGGTTATTTTTTTACCAAACATGGTTGTTGGTCATAATTACAAATATTTTATTTACTATACTTCATCATAAAGTAAGGTACACATGAAAAATTATTTGATGTTTTTGGACGAATAAAAAAAAATTAGGGTTTAATAACATTTCAAAATGTAAATAAAAATTTAGCGTCAAGTCACTACGCCATTAATTGTGAATTATTGGAAATAGGGATAACCTTCATCGACGACTCATATGAAGTAGCTTTTCTCATTGTGCTTCCACCAAGAAAAAAACTATTATTAAGTAATAATAATGGAAAAACTTGAATACATAAACGTTGTTGACATTTTTTCCTGATTAATAACAAATTAGTATCAGGACTTTAAGTTGAGGGAGTAAAGCTAGAGTTTTTGTGGGGGAGAGAGAAAACAAATTTTAATGATCCATCAAGTGTAAGCGAAGTTAGCTTCTTTGGAATAATTCCCGATGTCCTCCTTGTTGTCCTCCCAGCAAAATTCACATTTATTTTGTGGTATATGTAAAGTTATTCAAGTAAAACGGTTAGACACTAACAAATTCCAAATACATATTAAGTTTTGTAAACTCTCTGCGATTTTACTTCTCCATGAATAAATTTCTTTTCGGTATAGCTTTGTTCTGCGAATATATAAACATTTGTTTTAAACACAAACAAGTCCAGTGTGCCCTTTTGGAGCCATTATCACTGTTATCTCGATGCTCCAGTCCCTCCGAGGCATCAGTGCTGTAGTGTGCGGTCCACTGTTGCCAAGATGAGTTACTTAGTGGTAGTGATTTCCTTGATTGTGCTGCTTACACCGAACGTCATAGTGGGGAAGGGGATCTTAGATTCGATCACGGAAGGCGTTTTAAAAATAGGGGAATTCATAAATGACTCTTCGGCGTCTGCAAACAATACGGTTGTTAAAGAAGTAAAAGGCTTTAAGGACAAAACACATCAATCTGTTATTGACAACGACGAAATAATCTTTCCTGATGACAGTCGTCTGAGAGATTTAGTTGATTTAGATGCGACAAAAACTAACATTGGGGAGAAAAGCAAATCGATAAATAAAGATGTTAAAACCACAGATAAAGAAGAAAATGACGAAAATACAAATACTAGACAAACACCCTTGATGGGAACTACGGTCGAAGAAACAGATCAAAATCAATTCAAGAACTTGAGTTCAACGGAAAAAAATCTCCATGATGAAAATTTGTACGAAAAGAGAATACAATCCACAAGTGAACCTACAGATATTGAGGTACGAATTAAACTTTTATCTCACAAAATATCTTCTACGCCGTGATAGGCTGTAATAAAATCTGTTTTCGGTATAAAATCGTGTGGCTCTTCAATTCAAATCTTTCTTTGGGGTCTCAGACCGAAAGTCGGAAGACTAGGCCAAACTAATAATTTATCATGAATTATATTAGTAATAAAATTGCTGACTATGATTATCAAAATTAATAATCACAAGGGTCTAGGACCCTGTGTATAAGCAAAAAATTAACCTGATTCCTTTTTACGGAAGGGTTAATTTTTTCTTACCCGGGAAAACTGTGTTAAGTTTTAAACGTTATTAAAAACAAAATTGCTTAATATTGTTGTATGGTAGAATCTTGACTTCGCATCGTTTATAAAATACGATTTAATGCGGACCAGAAAAATCCCCCTTTGATAATTGCCAAGCTATTCAAACATTTGAAAGCCAATACTTGAATAAAATCTTAACGTGGGCATGAATAAACGTGTGAACTGTTGTACAAACTTAGGTCTAGGGCTTTATTCTCATCTGGATTGAATAATGTACGTGACAAAAAATTCAGCAGCACTTTAAGATCAACTCATTCTTAAAATTATAACATCATTTTTAGGGTAAATGTGTGGTAAAACCACAACCCAACATAATGTTTAAATATATTTTATCCAAGAAGCATCAAGTAGTCAATAATAAATAGAACATTTTAGAGAAGAGGACCAGATGATGTGTTAATTTATCTGTAACTATAAGGTTTGTGAAGTTATAGTCAACCACCCCAAGAATACCCTTCTTTATTACGGACACCATATTTAATTTGTTTTCTAATGGAGGGATACCATAATAAGCTTGCCATTTAAGTTTAGTAAAAGAGAAGCGTGTTGTAAACTAATATAATTATTAAGGACGTATAATGATCATATTAAACTTTTTTAAATAACGAATTGATCATGACTCTGTTGTAACGTATATAAGTTTCACACAAAATATCACAATTAACATTTTATAGTTTTTTATTTTTTATTTTTATTTATTTTTTTTACAGCATTAATGTTCTTGAAATGAATATAAAATTAGTATCCGAACCTTTGAAAAGTTATTAACTCAAATTTCTTGTTAAACGTCCTACTTGGAGTATAACAAAAGTGACCTCGGTTCAAGTAGGCCAAAAGCGATTAGACTACGCGAGATGGCACGGCCGACCCCTACAATTATCACCCAGTCTCGAAACTGTTGCCACTGTTCAGCAGGCGAAATGCAAATGCGGTTTCGGTTTCTGTTAGTGATCTCGCTCTCTGTGTGCCAGAGTGACGGGTTGAAGTTGCTGCAGAGGGTGAAAGATATTATCCTGGGGACTACAACGACAACCACCACGACAGAGCTGCCCGCGTACGATGAAGTGTTTGAAGACTTCCAAGTTACATCTTCTACTATTGCACCGATAGAGACATCAACGAGAGAGGCTCTACTTCCCGATGGGTCAAGGTTTGAACAGACACAAGTGTTAGAGAGTGATGAAGAATCTGTGGTTGGAAGGTCTTCGACGACGGCGACCCCTGACGAGGCGCCCCCCGAAGCGCCTCCAGGTGCGGTGGTGCCAGGGGAGGGTGGCAGGGCGCTGATAGCGGCGCCCCTCAAGGGCTGCGGGGCGGGCAGCAGGAAAGACAGGAGTGGCAACTGTAGGAAGATGTTCAGGTATGATAAACTCTACAAAAAATTACCGGTAGCGGTTTTCTAAAAACTATCTGTCTCAGTTGTGTGTGTTTAAAGATTGGATTTCAAGGAAGGTGAAAGGGCGTCGTTCATTCCTTAGCTATCTATAAGAATTTATTTATGATAGCTTTTATATTGAAAGTTTTTTTATTGTGCTTAATGTAATAATTCTTCGATTCAAAATTTAATGAATAACATAACCTGTGCTAAATCTAAAGAAATATAATGATAGGTTTTTAAAGTAATTGTGGGGTTTTGAAGCAGGTAACTGCTCTTTCAAAATTAAATAACATTTGTGGCCATAGTAAGAATATAACATATAGATTCATTCACGGAGATTTTCGTCCATCGTGCGTCACGCGTTCTATAACCGGTTGGTATTCCACATGTTTTGCTATGATAAAGAATTTCCCCAACGCTACTGAGAAAACAACGTGAGATTTCTGTTAGTCAGTTGTTTTTATCGTTTGAACTTGATCTTTGGCTTAACCTTCGGTAGTTTCTACCATCGTTTGTACTGATTGCAACCGCGTTCGTCTCAATAGTATAAAACACATTCAATAGTGCAGTTCATCTAACAAGTCTGTGATACTGGTTTTCTACCTAAGCTAACAAGTGTTTATTAGAATTTTATTGAAAGTAGGTTAGTACTAAAATGAAGTGGAACGTGGTTTTGTGTTTTTGTGCCGTTTTATTTTGTGTTAATGAAAGTCATGGTTTTAAAATATTGAAAAAGTTAAAAGATTATCTTCATCCTACGACGACCGTTTCTCCAACAGTGCCCGCGTACGGTAGTCATCATCACAGTCAGACAGATGATGATTCGAGGAGTTGGGAACACGAATCTTCGACAACCAGTGCTACACACCAGTCTGAAGAAGATTCATCGAATAGCCAATCTTCAGAAAAAACTGGAGGTAGTTTTTCAAACTCTAATAAAAAATATAACAGCATGAGATATGATAAAACGAAACCAAACGCTGGGAACTCTTTTAATTTGAATACATATACGACTAGCACTATTGTTTATGATAATGTGTACGGTAATAATGACGAAAAAACGTATTTTTCTAACGATAACTTTAATAATAGAGAATCACAAACGTCTACAGATCGATATGATCAGAGTAATAACAATGAGTATTTTCCTGATCAATCATCATCAAATGGATTTAGTAATCAAGAAACAATATCAACAACTATTGATGGTAGATATGACCAAAATCAATTTGATCAGTCACCTGGAGGTTTCAGTAATCCAACATTTCAAACAAGTACAGCCAGTAGTAATAATGGTGGATATGGTTTTAACTCTCCACAGCAATCGTCTTCTTTTGGCGGGGTTGATTCTGATACTGTGGTTTCAGGTGGAAAAGATCAAACTTTCATTGAGAGCAGCTCCTACAATTTTGGGTTTGAAACTACCACAATGAAATTTGGTAATTCCCGGGACCAAAACAACAATGATCAGTCATCAGTATTCAACATTTTTAACGAAGATAATCAACAATCATCCACACCAAAGAGTGGCGGTAGTTATTATGGGAGTAATAATCCTCAGTTTAATGGTGGAAGCACCACCACAAGCAATTACGATGGCTTTCAAGATCAAAATAATGATCAGTCATCAGTATTTAATATTTTTAGTGAAGACAAACCACAATCATCAACTCCAAAAACTGGTAGTAGTTACTACGAGAATAATAAGCCTCAGCAGTCGTTTAATGGTGGAAGCACAACCACAAGCAACTATGAAGGATTTCAACATCAAAACAATGAAGATCAATTATCAATTTTTATTGGCTCTAACAAAGAAATATCAACGTCTACTACACCAAATACTGATTACAATAATAATAACTACAATTTTGGAAAATCAAATCAGTCATCATCATCTTTTGACACCTTCGATGAGCAAACAAATGGTAAAAGTAATCGTACCCAAAACAGTTTTGATCAATCTTCATATGACAACATTAATGATGAATTCTCCTCGACCACAAATGCTTATGACAATACAAACTACAATGAAGTTTCACCCGAGCAATCTTCGGGGAGTAACAACGGGGGAACATCTGTACCCTCAACTTCGACATCTTCGAATGATCAGTTCGAATCTTCCCTGCAGGGAAGTGACCAACAGAATCAAACATCAGGCTCCAGACCTTCATATTCCTCATCGCAAGGATCCAGCCAGTCACAAAACTCTGATGATGATGGGAAAATAATATTCCCTGACGATCCCTCACTGGACCCCACGACTGAAACATTGAGGATTTTCGAGCGTGGTCCTCCTCATCCCAAGCACCCGAAAGGGCTTCACAAGAAAACGCCTGCTCCTGTAAATGACGAAGAGGGAAGACACATAATAGATGCCCCAACAAAGAAAAACTGTGGATCTGGACAAACCTACGACAAACAGAAGAATATATGCAAGCAACTGGCTAGGTCTGTAGAATTTGCTTCCATTATAATAAAACGTTTAATTGATGGCCCATCAAAGACATGTGAACCTGGTCAGACCTTTGACAAAGAAAAAAATATTTGCAAGGAGTTGGCTAGGTTTGTATGTTTTATGAGCGTACAATGTTGATACTTTTTAAAGATAATAACATATTTGACCATATTTCATTTTTTTTTTACATTTATGCCAAGACCTCGACTAATTATTTTTTATAAACCTCGTTACTTATAAATTATTATAAAATTTAAATTTAATTATCTTTGCATAAAAATTTCACAATAGATTTTTAATAGTGTAAGAACAAGTAATATTAAAAATTAGGGAAGTCCCACACTACAGGCTACCCCCCTGTGTGTGCAATGCATTTTTCCTGCCTCTCCCTAAAAAAATAATAATCATAATAATAATAATGAATAAAATATGAAAGTTTGACGATAATTTGTGTATACTTTATAAGTTATTTAGGTTTTGTTATCTACATTTACGACCATCTGCCATATATTAGTTGACCGATAAGCAATGGCTAGCGAGACTCTCAATCTGTATTTTGAAGTGTTGTAGTTCTGCTTCTGGGCCTACTCTTTCAGTATTATTAATATACAGAAAAAAGTATTTCCAAACATTCATTTTTTTAATTCCAAATTTACCGTTGTGATTTAAAAAATAACAAAAAAATCATAGTCCATTTTTTAAAACTTGATCCTTGGAGGGTTCAAAAACAGTGGTGAGAAGGGTTTGTTTATCCTTGCTTATTCCATTTCCTGAAGCCTTTTTCTTTTAATTCACTGTTGCATATCAGCTGGCGATTTTTCATCACAACATTTTGTTTGTCGGTGTTGTAATATTCATTGTAACAATTGTATTTTTCCTTACCTTTGAGAACTGTTACTTTTAATTCAGGTATAGGTTTGGCTTAATAACCATTTTAATATGACAGTACCAGGGGGACCGAGCTTAAGCTCGGTAAAATTATTACTTTCGTTCTCACACAAAGCTCGTTCGCTTCGCTCACTCGCCCTCTTCCATTTTAAAGACGAGCTCGTTCGCTTCGCTCACTCGCCAAGCCGACGTGTGCTGCACTTTGGTATAATTTTCCTAAGTAACAGGTTAAAGATGTAACACATTGGTTTATATCTACAGTTATCAGCTGATTTTTGTTCAATTAAAAAATCTCCATAAGGATAACATGGAAACTTTGAAGTGCTCTAGCGCGAAAACCGGATTTTTCCCAGCTATGGGACCAGCTCCAATCGATTTCTGGTGGCCAAAACCCCCACATTCAATCAAAAAAATCAAAAATCCTTGGAGCGAAAAAAACTTTGCCCGGACAAACGGAGCTTGTTTTAGAGAATAATAATAATGAGTTGAACAGCTGCTGAGCTGAGTAGGAGTTACTAAAAGAAACTATAGCTTATTAAACTCGTTACTTGAGGAAACCTGCTACTATATCATTGTTGTAACAAGTTTACATTTTGTTTAGACTTTAAATAATCAATCCCCTCTTCCCCACCCCAAAATTCTTGAGGAAGACCAAGTTTGAAAAACGACATGATCACATTTGTTTAAGTTTAAGCTTGCTTTGTCGTTAATAACTTATAAAATATGAATTTTATTTTAATATTTTAAGTACGGTAATTTCAAACTAAACCAATGTTAATCATGACATGTAGCAATTATACTTTTTCCAAAAATAAATAATATGTGGGCAAAAATTACTTAACTTATTTAAAAGAACTATAGTAGACTGCATGACCTCTTTTTCTGGAAAATGAAGCTGTAATCCAAACTCCCTAATTCAATTTGACCAAACGTTGTGTAAAAATAACCTTTCTGAACTTCCTTAGTATTTAATTTAATTCTCGATGAGGGGAAAACTGACGACTATTCTTGGGAAAGTCACTGATACAGCAGTTCCACTCTTACTGTGTAACTGTTCATGGAACAGTGACGAAGCTATTATATTCTGCGCTTTTTGCAGCCTGCAGTTCCGGCCTGTCTGTGTCACCGTTCGTTCATATATCAGTTCCAACGTCACTCATGTTCTGCCTTTGTTGCAGGAAGTGACGGGTGCTGGAACCACGTACACGAATGACTTCCAGGTAACCTCCGCTACCGGTGCCAGCCACATCAGCTCCCCATGACTCTACACTGGGTCACCCTTCACATAACAACTTCACCTTTCGCTTATCATGACAATATTTAATAAATAAATTATTTACTTTATTTGATTTTGTTTTTTATTAAACTTTTATATTGGGAAGGCATAGTAAAAAAATATATTCATAGGAAAAAATCCTTTGGCTACAACGGCAGTTCTATGCAGCTGAACATTGCTCTAGCTTCAATGTGGAAATAATTGTTTTGTTAGGAAGAGTTAGTGGACTAAAATCTATTGATAAGAAAGACTGAGAAGACATTTTTAGACTTCACCTGTAAATTATAGTAAATTTGTGAACTATAGCCAATATTTTTTTAACGAACCCTCGTATTCTGTTGATCAATAACATTTGTTTTAACACCTTTTCCAGTTTTTTTTTGTAAATTTTTTACAAGTTTTCCTTTAACTTGCAGTTAACATTTTTTATGTAAATTAGCAAGAAAACTTTTACAAAAATGTAAATTAGTAAAATTTTTTTAAGGTTAATTATACTTTAATAAAGCAAACATAAAAGATACATAACTATTTCAAATAGAGAGAATATTTTAATACACTATCTAATTTTTAACTAATTTTCCATGGCAATATTGACATGGTCTTACATAGTTAAAATAATCTTTACTAAAGTCTGAAAGTTAAGTATATTTTTGTTTTCCCTCATTTTTAGCGAATTTCCCTATAGGGAATACGCTATTACGGTAGTAGCCATGGTAAGACCTAAGCCCGGGACCACTTTACTTTTTCATTTTGAGGTCCCCAGAAGCCAAAAACACCGTTCGTTCATTTTCATATATATGTATATATATATATATATATATATATATATATATATATATATATATATATATATATATATATATATATATATATATATATGTGTCCGTGGTACCGATAACTTTTGAAGCGGACCTCCGATTTTGATCAAATTTGGTATGAAGGTGTAAGACCAGGTCTATTTTCATGATTTCGCGAACCACCATTGTCGGGTTATGGGAACAGGGTTTTATGGGGTTTCAAAGGGGTCAAAAATGGGTTTTTGGCATTTTTGGACCTAAATTTAAAAAATTCATCAATTTTAACTAAAACCATTTAAAAGAGCTTAAAAAACAAACAATTTAGTATTTTGAATCTTTTAAATAGCTTAACTGGTTATAGAGAAAATTCAAATTAAGTTTCCCATGTTATTCTTATGGGCAAATCTTTAAAAAGTTATATATCCCTTATTTATCAACATATCTTAATAAAAATTTGTATGAACCTTCACTAGGTGGTGAGTAATTAAGATTTAATCAAAAACCCACATGACAGCAAACCTACATGCTAAATATCATGGTATTCTTATGGAAAATAAAAGTATAATGGGAGCAAGAGAGATGGAGATAATAAGGTATATCTGTTCCTAATCAGCTGATCAGCTGTCTTCTGCATATTTGTCAAATTTGAAATGTTTATGTTTTTTATTTGTAAACAAATCATTCCTTTTGCATGGAAACTTTGGATATGCACTTTTATTACTGTTAAAAAAATCGTTTATTTCAATATAAATATTAATATATAAATTATTAAATAAAAATAATTTACTCAGAAATATAATGCCATTAAATATATTATATTTCCTCATAAAGATTATTAAATATATAAGTTAGCCACAAAGTTCTTTGATGTTGAAACAATAATTCTTTGGAAATTCGCTGAGTACGCAGGTCTGCTGCGACGGGGGTATTATACTATTCAAATATCACGAATTTGGCACTCATGAAAAATTGGCTTTATGTGATTCTGCATTATTAGAAAAATAAACATTGATTAAAAACTCTCTTAAAATGAATAAATTTTAGAAATCTGGAGATTATTTTTAAATTAATATAGTGTTAAGGTAAAACAATACTTGTTATATCATGAATATCATACACGATTAACAATGTAATAATGCTCATGTCAAATAGTAGGCCAAAACGGCCATGAATTTTTATAGTTGGTACTGTAAAGAGCTTTGATTTAATCAAGTACTTATACTTTTCTGGAGGGTTTACTCAAATGGGATGGAAAGAAAAAAATCGTCATGAAAAAAACAGTTAACCTATGAATATATTATTTATTAACACATTTTATGCTTAAGCTTAGGACATGCATTGTATCTAAACTAATGAAAACCATTGTTAGTGCAATGGAATAACAGGTACAGTGATGGGCAACCTCTCGCAACACTGGCACACACATTTCTATTGCTTGCCACAATGTTACAACATAAATATACCAATTATGGCACTTTTATATCAACAAGATACTATTTTAAGCCACATTTTGTTGTGCAACACAGTGGTACCAATTATATATTGGACTTTGAGCTATGTTATAGGCGCGGTATAACAACCGTTGATAAGTGAGGGATTTCACTCAAGAGTAAACATCGTATAGATAGATAAGACAGTCAAACCTACTACCCAAGATAATACATCTTTGGTAAGCCGCACTCTGATAAGATTGCCGGTTTATTCGGCATAGATAACACAGATTACACTAGTTTGAGAGAAAATAATTATTCCTCCTGAACAATTTATGAATGTGACTTTGCAAATTTTTGATCTACTAGAAATTATTAATTGTTGGATAATTATTTTACAGTGTGCAACCTTAATGTAGAATGAATTTATACCTTTTTGTGCTTTTCATATAATATGTAACATTATTAAAGTTGTTAGACCTATCATTTTGCTCCCCCGTTCAACTCCAGCCACCAGTAGCAACTGCCAATGTAGTAGGCCTACACATGTGGTGGTAAGGAGAGAGTAAGTTTTGCCTTTAGACACTCGAATTTAAGCAATTAAAGTTACTAGATTCTAAAAACTACATCATTTCTATTGTTTGTGTTTTATCCAAATGTTTTGAAGGGTGCACCATAAATAAGTCACACATTTTCTTATATTTATGACATTTAAAATTCTTTTAAAGATTATTTTAGTAATGATTTTTTAACTAAATCAGAGAAGATCTTAAATTTTTTAATGATTTCAATGTACAGTCGATGTATAATCGGTCAGAAATTTTAACTTTAATAATAATCATTGTAATATATACAGGGTGTCCCGGAACTCTCTGGAACCCTTTTGTATATTTGTTCCTTGCATCGAGACAAGAAAAAAACATCATACAAATAGGGGTCTAAAATCCATCGTTTAGCCGCTAGCCGCCATTTTGTTTTTTTCACGTAATAATTTTTATTTCCGTAACGGATGGTTGTAATCAGATCATATTTGGTATGAATCTTTATCATACTAATGTACATTTTCAAGAAAAAAATTATTTTTTTTTCACTGTGTATTTTCAAAATGGCGGCAATTTAAATTTTCAAACTCAAATATCTCAAATTTGATAAATTTAAAAAAAATTTTACTTTGTACAAAAAAGTTGCCAAATTTAATTATCTAACCAACGGTACCAAATTTGTAAGGATCTGATTACAAATAACGGAGTTATTGCGATTTTTCTTAAAAAAAAAACATTGATTTTGCATTATAATTAATGCAAATTATGGCCATTTTCACAGAAAAATCACAATAACTCCGTTATTTGTTATCAGATCCTTACAAACTTGGTACCGTTGGTTAGATAATTTAATTTAGCAACTTTTTCGTCCAAAGTAAATTTTTTTTGAAATTTACCGAATTTGAGATATTTTAGTTTGAAAATTTAAAATGGCCGCCATCCTGAAAATACACAGTGAAAAAAATTAATTTTTTTCCTGAAAATTTACATTAGTATAAAGATTTAAGTATAAGTATTTATTTGGTATAAAGATTCATACCAAATATGAACTGAATACAACCATCCGTTATGGAAATAAAAATTATTAAGTGAAAAAAACAAAATGGCGGCTAGCGGCTTAACGATGGATTTTATACCCCTATTTGTATGATGTTTTTTTCTTGTCTCGATGCAAGGAACAAATATACAAAAGGGTTCCAAAGAGTTCCAGGACACCCTATATATAATAGGTTTTAAAATGGTTAGTTGTATGTAAAAACATTACATATATTTAAATTTCAAATTATTTACTTTATGAGGAACAAAAATGTAATAAAGTTTAGGAATAAAATATTACTCGTCACTATGATCTAAGTAATATCAAAAAATTCCCAAATAGGGTGAAACATTCACTATAAGATACTTAAACGATAATGTAATCATAGATAATAATTTCAACTCTTGACTACTTGAAAAGAACAATTAATTTGTGTAAAGAAAGAGATAAATATTAATAATTGATTCAGGTTGACATTAGGGTTTTCCAGGGTGGTGCCAGGTAAGTGGACTGGTATTTAATCTGCAACTATGATTTGATGATAAAATACCAATCAGATGACAAAACAGGTGTTATCAGCAACGACGCCAACGACGTTTCTCTTGGCAATATTATATCTCGTTATCAGCATTACAGTGATTATTCAGTGTAAACCTCGGTTGAACCTCGTCGAGTGTAGGTAAGTGCTGGTGTTTGTTTGAGTTAGGAATTAATGTTAATTAAATTTAAGGAAAAGAAATGCAATCAACATTACTTTAAAGCAACATGCTGGGGCAATACGGTAAGAATTTGAAAACAAGAATAAACCTAAAGGGTATAGATTATGCAATACGGTAGACCCTTGATTAAAAAATATTGATTTGTTAAAACACGTCTTATGGATACGAACAAGTAAACTTTAATATATAATTATAAAAGTAGTATGGCAAATGTCTATAAAATAAGAACTAGCTACAAAAACGTCTAGAATGTTTATCCTCTCTCAGCCTGTTGTCAATAGTCATTGGTTCCTTTAGGAACTAGGAAATCGTTTAGACCTTAAAGAAAATTTAAATAAACGGATTTAAGCACTATGAAAAAAGAAGAAACATAAACTGGTTACGGTTAAAAACATATTTATGGTTTTAAACTTATTTTTATGGGATTTTCACAAAACTGCTCACAAATATGTTAATAATTATAAGTTTCAAAAAAAAGACCATCGCACAAATATATATGGATCATTGTTGCTAATGCTATGACATGTTTATAACAGCCTTTGCAAGTACAACATTTTCCGCGTCATATTAAAAAAAGATTGAATTTTTTTATTAAATTTCTATGTATAAGGTTGAAGTAAGGTATAATGACAATGAAAGGTAATAGTGGCTTAAGGGCAATGTATAGAGTAGCACAATTTCCATGTTGGGTTAGAAGATAAAAATATAAAAATATTTTTTAAATGCCGACTGGGAACTTTCTTGTTCCACCCTTTGACTTTCATTCGATAAGCCCATGAAAAAATCCTTAATTTGAGTAACGGAAAAAAATTATAACAATTTGTGGGGCATAGCACTATTAATAAATATTAAGTAGATTCTTAACGAAAGGTCATTTATCAAAGTGAAAGATATCGCAATCCTCATCTCAATATAATCAATTCTTTTAGATTTTGAAAAATGATAAAATTATTAAAATTCAATTTATGGCATTTTAAGTTTTGATAGCTTACTGTATTTTTCTTCAAACATAGACTACTTTTTTCCAACATAATCGAGCCCTTTAAGTCAGCTTTGTGGCAAGTGATTATTTTACACAAGCCTTTGAAATTGTTGACAGTCTCACAAACGATTATATATTAATTTACAAAAGCCCTCGTTTACATAGAAAAACGGAATGATATAAGCATACGTGTTTTACGCAATTTATCGAATTACAAAACAGTTTACTTCAATTTTATTTCCAGTTTACGCCAGTATTTTGAGATGTTCTGTCTTAAAAGGTAAAATTTTAGGGGAGTTACTGTACTATGAAGTTAGAACAATGGATGGTATTAGTTCAAATTCTAAACTGCTGCCAACTGTGGAACACACACTCTTTTATATAGTTTACTAGCTGTTTCCCGTCACGGGTTCGCACTTGATTGAATTTATTGTATAGGTAATAAAATATTTTTTTAAAGCAATGAAATCTTCTTCCTTAAGAAAGAAATTGAAACAATGAAGTATTGTGAGTGAAGCTTTAAAGGAATTTTGCAAAACCTTCTCTTAATGAGAAACTATGAGCAAATAGGAACGACCATGTCAAATTTCAACCCCGAATTAACTACGGTCATTTTGAAGCCATGTGAGGCAAAGAACTAAAGAATATTAAAAAACTATATTTGCAAAACTGTCTCTCAGTGAACACCTATCAGAAAAACAGAACTTAAACGTTCAATTTCGACACCATAAGATCTATAGTAATTTTTTAGGATGTCGTGTAGGGAAGAAAATTTGTAAAATTGTTTCTTGGTGAGTACCTATGAGCAAAGAGGAACGTCCCCGCAAATTTTAACCTCGAAGACCCTAATGCAATTTTGAAGTCCAGTGGGGTGGAGCCCTAAAGTGCCTCAAAAACTACATTTGCAAAACCGTTTCTTAGTGTCTACCTATGAGCAAAGAGAATCATCTATGTCAAATTTCAACCCCGAAGACCCTAAAGTAATTATAGAGTCTTGTGGGGCGGAGCCCTAAAGAACTCGGAAACAATATTTGCAAAACCGTTTCTTAGTGAGCACCCACGATAAAAGAGAAACGTCCATGTCAAACTTTAATTCCGGAGGCCCTCAAGTAATTTTGAAGTCCAGTGGGGTGGAGCCCTAAAGTGCTTTTAAACCTATCTATATTTGAAAAACCGGATCTTAATGACTACCTAAGCAAAGAGAATCGTACATGTCAAATTTCAACTCGTAGGCTAAACAATTAATTGCAAGCTTCCATGGGGTGGAACCCTAAAGGAGATGTACAAAACACTTTTGTTATTGAGCAAATATGGGCAGTAATATCACTCCAAATTTCAATTTCGCAGGTTTATTAATTCGTATTTAAATTTGACCATGCGGATAACAATATATTAAAATTCCGAAGGGCTGTGGGGCGGAGCCCTGAAGGAATTTTGCACTGTCATTTCTTAGCGAGCACCAGAGGCAAGATGAACCCATTTTCCAAGTTTCAAGTAAATCCGTTTGGTAGTTCCTGAGATTTCGTGATGCGTCAGTGAGTGGTATTTCGCTTTTATTTACATGCAGTATAGATTATTCATATCGTGCTGATTAAGAACTTCAAATCACGTACGAGCCAAGTATTTTTTTTATTAGAAATTTTTTTCCATTGCTCCTTGTTGACTTTCCTCCCGTTATATTTTTATGTTCCCCTCAGGGGTTTTGTGGTGTACTTACTTCTTCGGAAAGGCGAAGGATAAAAACACTAAGATCTTTTGATAAACCTTTTTTTATTTCCCCTTCATAATTTTACTACTCGACTGTAAGGAACTCTAATCGGACTGGAGCGAAGTGTACAATTTAGGCCTACTTACAACTTATCATAAACTGAACAAAAAACCTGTATGATTAGACAATGATTTATTACATCGAATTAATTTTTAACAAGATTGTAATAGTAGGCCTGTTCGCTTCAACGGGCCACTCATTTCACAACTAAACCAAAGACAACGTGGGTGCCCTTCCCATCCGATGACGTCGACGTTAAATCCCCCAATTATCACTCCCAAAATAGCTTGGAGTAGCTGAGTTTGCTTACACTCCAAACAATGACTCAGGCTCTTCTGTCAGTATTTACCTGTAAGTGGGCCCTGCCGTGGCCGTGTTGCTGTGTTTGTGTTGCCTCAGCCCCACGTTCCACGTTGCACCAGCGCTAGTCGCTCTTCGCGTCGCGTCGTCAAGTCTCTCCTGTCCAGGTAAAGGTTTTCATTATTTCGCAAATTTGCGTTAAGCCTTGCCGACCATGAAGGTAAAGCTGTGATTTTGCAAGGCTATTAACCTCGTTCCATTTCCGTTCGGCTCAGCTTTCCTGTGTTAGGGAGTCCTAATTGAACACCCTTGGCATGTGCCTCTGAAATATTCTCAGTGGACACCTATTGCTTATTACATGATCCAATCTGACAACCATAGCAAAATTCAATTATTTCAAATTAGAATTTGTTTGATTTATTTTGAGAAATTGCAACGATAAGGAAAGATTATCGTAAAAACATTTTAATTTATGAATGGAAAATATAAAACGTGTTTATTTCCAAATATATGAATTTTAATTGATTTTATTTGATTTTAACTAGTGTTTTATTTATGATATGGTTCTTTGTATTTATTTTGCTCCTACATTTGGATTACATGCAGCAATAAGTTTATAACCTTCTCAAAAATATACATGTTACATTAGGTGTTTGAGTTTCCTAATGGGCAGGGGCTAATGGACAGGGAATTGGTCAGTTATTATTTATAATTCAAATTTAAATACCAGTGAAGTCTTTTAGTTTATTCTTTTTTTATTACGTGACATGTTTTGGCGTTGATGCCATTTCCAAAGTGTTCTATTTTTAGCACATAATCTGCATATTATTACAACAGAAAAGTTTAATTTACGATACAAACCTCCGATTTATATGCTATGCTCTATAGTTTTAACGTTGATAAAGTTTATAAGCATTTATGCATGGTTTTTTCACAAATTAATTTGTTGACATGTTTACACGGCCTATATGTTAGATGTTTAAATAATTAAAAGTAAACGTTCACAATTAATAGTTTGCTATTACATAAAATATGTTTCTATTAAATAAAAGTAATGGTGATTTCAATTAGTGTACTATAGAGTTGGATTACTAAACACGCTATCATCAACAAAACATTTAATTTCATAAAAGAGTTGTCTTGAATATTATTCAAATTTTTAAAATTGTATTTCTATAAAATGGTTAATACGTTCTTGAGTGGGGGTTTTGTGATTATTTTTGGCAAGTTTTTAGATTACATATTTTATAACGGCCACTAATTGAGAAAAAATATGAGTGGTACAGTATTTAAACAAAATCTCAGACTGATTAAACAAAATGGCAATTAAAACTTGTTTTGTGAGTTTTAAAATTTTAATTATTCCTCTTGAGAACAACTTAAATATAAATGTCATATCAAACACATTTAAAAAAATTTCAACTCACTCTTCTCTTGATTAAATTCGATTCATATTATCCTAACAAAATATGGTTTTTATAGGCAAACTCTTTTCCCTCCTAGGACATAAGATTTTTTCTTGAAATTTCGGCCACGAGACATCAATTGAAGCTGGTCTCATAGCTAGAAAAGAATCAGTTTTCCGTCCTACAACCATCGATAGTACCCATGCTGTAGTCAGTTTTTATCAAATATAAGCTAGCAGATATGAAAAAATACATGTTACATTTTCAACATGTGATTCATTAAATATAAACCAGAGTTCAGTACTCTTTTGCCTGTTGGGTAAGCGAAGCGAACATGCTCGTCTACAAGTTTTACAAGTTTACGTTTACCGAACAAGTGATCAGTCGATCGGGTTTTATACAGCTACTGATTAAAATTAGTAGATTTAGCATTGGTCCATCTTAATATCACGCTTACCCTCTCATCCCGCGTGTCGTTGCAGGATGAGTGTGGCGCCCAAGACCGCTCCCTGCAGGACGTCCTCGCTGCTGCTGGTGGCTCTCATCGTCACCGTCCTGCTCGCCCCCGGGGACGGCTACGTCCTCAACGTCATCGGCCACGTCATTCACTTACTGTACTCGCGTGTCGTTGCAGGATGAGTGTGGCGCCCAAGACCGCTCCCTGCAGGACGTCCTCGCTGCTGCTGGTGGCTCTCATCGTCACCGTCCTGCTCGCCCCCGGGGACAGCTACGTCCTCAACGTCATCGGCCACGTCATTCACTTACTGTACTGTCGTGTCGTTGCAGGATGAGTGTGGCGCCCAAGACCGCTCCCTCCAGGACGTCCTCGCTGCTGCTGGTGGCTCTCATCGTCACCGTCCTGCTCGCCCCCGGGGACAGCTACGTCCTCAACGTCATCGGCCACGTCATTCACTTACTGTACTGTCGTGTCGTTGCAGGATGAGTGTGGCGCCCAAGACCGCTCCCTGCAGGACGTCCTCGCTGCTGCTGGTGGCTCTCATCGTCACCGTCCTGCTCACCCCCGGGGACGGCTACGTCCTCAACGTCATCGGCCACCAGAACAAGAGTCACCTCAACTTCCACCTGCCCCCCGGCCGAACGGACTCAGAGGTGTCCCCCAGGCCGCAGATCATAGACGTGCCCGAGTACACGGGTCACCTCAACATCAGCTGTCCGCCGGGGCAGAAGCCCGACGGCACGGGCAGGTGCAGGGTCGCCTGGCCGTGACCGCAGGACTACGGCGGAACAAAAAGTGAGTACACTCTTGAGTTTCAATATCCTTGTGCGAGAAAAAAATAATTTTCCGAGTGAAGTTTACTCATGAACTAAAAGTTCGTGAACTTAAAATGTAAAGTAAATGTTAAATTCTCACGTCAAAGACAATTAAATTATTTACTACCCATGGAAGTATATTATGAAAAGGCCTTTTAGTTTTGGAATGAGAGCTCAGTACAAAATTAATAAACAATAATTCAACCGTTGTCTGGAACAATAAAAAAGTATAGTATGTTTTTAGTAATTCCATTAGACCTTAGTATTGTCCTTGAATAACCCATAAATATTCACAAAACATATCTAAAAAACGTGGTTTTTTAGGCGAAATGTCTGCAAGTCGAGCGCTCTCGCGGTCGTGCGCCCATCATAGAAATATGGCGCACATGCGATAGAAAACCATTAGAGATATTCAAGCCGAATTAAAGCTACCCTTAAAAACTATCTAAAAATGGTCTAAACTAATCCCACCACATTTTATTTTTTACTACAGTGAAAAGTGCACAAGCATTTTACATCTTATCTACTTCTATCCAATTTCACTATTCCAAAAATACACTTTTAGACTTTATGACTATATTTGGTGCACGTCCAGTTAGACGAGAATGAGTTAGAGAATGACGTTAGAGTTGAGAACGAGAGATACAAGACTCTTAACACTTTGAGTCACATTTTCAATAAATCATCGTATAGCCACGTGCGAGGAAACGAATATAGTGTGAGCTAAAATGTCACATACAGCATATGTGACAGCAGAACACCTAAGCAGGTGTTTTAAACTTATAAAGTGACTCAATAAAATTGTACTATCAGTAAATATAGGCCTATATTTTCAGTGGAAATAGTTTTTAATTAGGTTGTTGTGTCTAGATTAGTTAAAGATTTCTGATTAGTTTTGGACACCTACAACGTTTTATTAGTTCCTTCGTTTATCAACTTTTGTATATTTCAATGCATACAAGGAAAAAGAACATCATGTTCATGCTACTCGAACTGAAAATGCTTCATTCTTAAGCAGGAACCCCTTTTTACTTTAGGGAATCCAAATTAAAGTATTAGCTCGATTATCAACCATGAAAAAGTCTGGAAACTTTTCCAATCTCCTGAGTATTTATCAGTCGAGTTTGCAAATGATAAAAACTGTTTACAACTCTATTTAAACAATTGATTAAGACCCGTGGAAACAACAGAGCCAGTTATAAAAACTTCTAAATTAAGAACAAAGATTAAGTAGCCTTAGTGAAGGGCCGACTTGGGAACTTGTTTGTTGACTTAAACTGAGTAATTATTCCACTTTTCACCGATCTCTTCATTATCATTTTAAAACTGTTTATCTTTAATATTTATGATAATTTATTTAATACCATAGTATGGTTTATTTGTGTTGTACCTTTTATTATTCTATAAGGCGAATCTAAAAATATAATTCGTCATACATAACGAGATCGTACAAAATAAAACCCCATTACAATTCGTCCTATTACTTTATTAAACAAATTACTGTCCAGACTATACCTATGACTCAGCAGACACCGCAGACCTATTCGAATCCAAAGAATCTCAACTTATAGAATAATTATGTTAACACTTCACAGCATGAGCTTTTGTTCTGAAATCTGCGAGCGCAAAAAATTGTTTGTAAATGTTGTAGGTAATGTTTTCTATTATTTGTTCAGCAAATAATAAAAAAAAATTTCAAAATGTTTTTTACAATTTCTTTACTTGCACAAAACATTAAAGTAATCTGACATAATAATCAACTATTGTTACTAAAACTTAATTTTTATACTAAAAAGGGTAAAACTTAGTCTAAAAAGGATTTACAGAGTACATCAGATCTCAAAGACATAAAATTGAGTTTAATACCTTTCTCAATAGTATGGAATACACGCAGAAATTTTATTATTATTATGCTTCTAGTTATACACTAGGCTATCTTTTTATGTAATTTTTAATCTTTGCAATTACAATTTGTGTGTGATAAACTTCAAATTTAGTACCACAATTGATACTAAGTACTAAGCGAATAGACATTTCATATATATAAAAGACGTATTTGTGACAGAAAACTAATTAGCAGGGTCTTGTGGGACACTTATGAGCTAGAAGGGTCACATGGAAGAATCAGTGACAAATCTCTTCTCTTCAATGCATGAAACCAATGCATTAATATAGAGTTTTATAAATATGTCGTTTCAGCACTTAAAACCAAAGAAGAACTATTGTCGCGACTCAGTTGAAGGGGTAAAGATGTAAAAAGGATGCTAATGAGGGAGAATCAGTTTCAACATAAGGCATCATGAGAAGAGTACTCAAGCTACTTGATGTACTTAACCATTTCAATGCCATCTCTTTCAGCTAACATTTGGACGGATCTAATATCCCAATAAGTACAGTAAAACTAAGATAACATCTAGCTGGTAAATTAAGCAAATTTTGGAGAGCCATATTAATCTAAAAGTCCTGTATCTATACTAATATACTGTAAAATCTATACTAATCCATAGTAAAAATCTAAAAATACTGTATCATCCTCTGACTATCCTTAGAAAATTATACTAAAACTCGCCTACGGCTCGATGGGGGCTCCGCCCCCATGCCCTCTTTGGGGTGTCCCTAAATTCGTAAATTAATAAAAAGTCAAGTATGAAATTGGTTAGTTCCACGGAAGAACTGAACAGCCAAGACAGTAACAAAACCGTTTAATACACACAATTCACAATCGATAGTTAAAAAAGCTTTGAAAATCTCCTATGAATCGGTTTTAATAACTCTTCGTAGTTAAAATTTGTTAAAATATTTTGAGTGTGATATAATGATTGTTTATTCTGCCTAATTGGTTGCCCCAATTCCGTAATTTCTGTAAAAACTTGATGCAGTGAACGGGCTTGTTGAGGGTTATTAACTCCAAAGTGTTCGCTGAATTAGTTTGTAAATAAAAAATTTGAGTGTTAAACAGGTTAGCTTTACCAAAGAAGTGCACAAACAAGACAGTAACAAAAGGCTAATGCACACTTCTCACAATCAATAATAATTAATGCTTTTAAAGTCGTCAAAAATTGTTGCAATAAATCAGTGAAAACAATAAAATAACATTAAAATGAAATAATATAAAATCTGATAAACGAGATAGAAATCACAAAAGACTCCAAAGTTTTAAAAAGATTCCCTAAAATCCGAGGAGGAACTTACTAAAAGTATGTAAATTAGTAACACCAGCCCCGACAATAGCTGAATTCATATTTTTAATTGTCTCTTAAAAGAAGGTAAGGTCCGCAATTTCTAGTTTTCGGTAACTATTCTGAAATCTGTTTTGAGAGCTAATGTGTAGAGATACGGCAAAATGTTCTGAAAACTGTAACCCATTAATAAAATATTTCAGTCATATTCAGCAACATTTTTCGATAGGATCAATCGTTTTGTCAGTAGAGTGGAAAAACTGAATACGCGATTGCAAAAAAATTAGTCTGGAGATTATTTACGCAATTGGTGCGATGTACGACAAAAAGTCACAGGACCAAAATCGTAGTTCATCCAATTCAGTACCGTAGTAGTCTCAAATCTATGAAAGGCCTAACAGTTTAGCCGCTAGAGCTGAAATATACTAAAATTACGATTTCTCTAGTTGCCCAAAAGCCCCTACTTATTTATCACAAAACTGGGAAAAAGTGAAAAATGTATTTTGAGAGTAAACGGAAAGAGATACGGCAAAGTATGTTAGGATCAAAATTGTAGATATTGAAAAGACCTATAAAAGTTGTCATTTAAACATTTTTGTAGGACAAACCATTTAGTCGCTAGGGCCCTAAATCTAAATATAAATTTCACAAAAATCAGTTTGGAGGGTTAACGGTACAATGTACGACAAAAAGTCAAATGACCAAAATTGTAGATCATCCAATTCCCTATCGTAATATGCTCTCATATTTCAGATAAGACTAACCGTTAGGCCACTAGAGCTGAAATACTAAAATTACGATTTCTCTAGTGGACCAGAACCGGTATGTTCCCACTACTTACGTTCACAAAATCCGGAAAAAGTGAAAAATGAATTTTGTGAGTAAACGAGTAGAGATACGGCAAAATATACAAGGGAAGAAATTGTAGATATTAAAAACATCTATCGAAATAAATCTTAAAAAAATTTTACGACCATCGGTTTAGTCACTAGAGCCCGAAAACAAAAAACTGCATTTCATTATAAACGCTCTGGAGGCTTAACGGTGCGAGATACGATAAAAAGTCACAGGACCGAAATTGTAGAAAATTAAATTCCCTATCGTAATATTGTTCTCAGATTTTAGATAGGACGAAGCGTTTGGCCGCTAGAGCCAAAAAAGTAAAATTACAATTTCGGAAATCCGCCATTTTGAATTTTTTTTAGTAGGTTAAAACAAAAAATTTGCAAGTTTAAGATTTTAACCTTAGCATTGACCGTTCAGGCTAGACGTATGCCAAATTTCAAGTCTCTAGCTTAAATAGTTACGTCAGAAATTCGTATCCCATATAAGTCAGTCAGTCAGTCAGTTACACATAGGGCTGTATAGTTTATTAGACTCGCCTACGGCTCGATGGGGGCTCCGCCCCCATGCCCCCTTAGGGGTGTCCCTAAATTCGTAAATTAATAAAAAGTCAAGTAGGAAATTATTTAGTTCCACGGAAGAACTGAACAGCCAAGACAGTAACAATACCGTCTAATACACACAATTCACAATCGATGGTTAAAAAAGCTTTGAAAATCTCCTATGAATCGGTTTTAATAACTCTTCGTAATTAAAATTTGTTAAACATTTTTTAGTGTTATATAATAATTATTTATTCTTGGTGTTATGCTGAATGGAGGGTCCACTCCCTAATTTGTTGCTCCAATTCCGTAATTTCTGTAAAAACTTAATGCAGTGGACGGGCTTGTTAAGGGCTCAACTCCCATGTGTTCGATGAATTAGTTTTTAAATAAAAAAAGTCGAATATTAAACAGATTAGCTTTACCAAAAAAGTGCACAGCCAATACAGTAACAAAAGGCTAATGCACACTTCTCAATCAATAATAATTAAAGCTTTAAAATTCGTCAAAAATTGTTGCAATAAATCAGTGAAAACAATAAAATAACATTAAAATGAAATAATATAAAATCTGATAAACGAGATAGAAATCAGAAAATACTCCAAAGTTTTAAAAAGATTCCCTAAAATCCGATTAGGAACTTACTAAAACTATGTAAATTAGTAACACCAGCCTCGACAATAGCTGAATTCATATTTTTAATAGTCTCTTAAAAGAGGTAAGGTCCCCAATTTCAAGTTTTCGGTAACTGTTCTGGTTTACCAGATACCAAAGGTCTATTGAGTTTATCATCCTGTAATAAATCTGTATTGAGAGCTAAAGTGTAGAGATACGGCAAAATGTTCTGAAAACTTTAAGCCATTAATAAAATATTTCAGTCATATTCAGCAACATTTTTCGATAGGACCAATTGTTTTGTCAGTAGAGTGGAAAAACAGAAAACACGATTGTACAAAAATTAGTCTGGAGATTTACGCAATTGGTGCGATGTACGACAAAAAGTCACAGGACCAAAATCGTAGTTCATCCAATTCAGTACCGTAGTAGTCTCAAATCTATAAAAGGCCTAAGGGGTCATCCATAAATTACGTCATCTGAAAATAGGGGGGGGAGGGTCCAGATTGAAAATGACGGTAAGGTGATGTGCAAGGAGGGGGGGTTGGCTTTGATATGACGTCATTTTAAATATGATGTTTTATATCAAATTTTAACAGTAAAACGATGATAAATTCTTAAACAACTCAACTATAATATAATAATTATCTATAAAATACATTAGACTATTTTAAGTCGTTTTTTTTTTAGTTTATTTTTCCATTGAGAAGGTCATCTTGGCTTTATTTCTGAAGGTAAATTCAGATTTGATTGGTGAATTTTTTTAGTTTATCATGTAGCGTTTAAAAAGCATTAATTTTACTTAAAACGGAGGTTTGTTAAAAATGACGTCATTTTTTCGAGAGGGGGGGGGGTCAGACAAATTATGATGGTAGGATGATTTTAGGGAGGGGGGGGTCCAAAAATGACCAAAAAGCGATGACGTAATTTATGGACGGCCCCTAACCGTTTAGACGCTAGAGCTGAAATACTAAAATTACGATTTCTCTATTTGGTCAAAAGCCACTACTTATTTATCACAAAACTGGGAAAAAGTGAAAAATGTATTTTGAGAGTAAACGAAAAGAGATACGACAAAGTATGTCAGAATCAAAATTGTAGATATTAAAAAGACCTATAAACAGTTTAAACATTTTTGTAGGACAAACCATTTAGTCGTTAGAACCCTAAATCTAAATATAAATTTCACAAAAAATCAGTTTGGATTGTTAACGGTGCGATGTACAACAAAAAGTCAAAAGACCAAAATTGTAGATCGTCCAATTCCCTATCGTAATATTGCTCTCAGATTTCAGATAAGACTAACCGTTAGGCCGCTAGAGCTAAAATACTAAAATTACGATTTCTCTAGTGGACCAGAACCGGTGTTTTCCCACTACTTACATTCACAAAATCCAGAAAAAGTGAAAAATGAATTTTGTGAGTAAACAAGTAGAGATATGGCAAAATATATAAGGGGCGAAATTGTAGATATTAAAAAGATCTATCGAAATAAACCATTAAATAATTTTTACGACCATTCGTTTACTCACTAGAGCCCAAAAACCGAAAACGGCATTTCATTAAAAACGCTCTGGAGGCTTAACGGTGCGAGATACGATAAAAAGTCAAAGGACCGAAATTGTAGAAAATCAAATTCCCTATCGTAATATTGTTCTCAGATTTTAGATAGGACGAAGCGTTTGGCCGCTAGAGCCAAAAAAGTAAAATTGTAATTTTGGAAGTCCGCCATTTTGAATTTTTTTGTAGGTTAAAACTACAAATTTGCAAGTTTCAGATTTTATCCTTAGCATTGACCATTCAGGCTAGACGTATGCCAAATTTCAAGTCTCTAGCTTAAATAGTTATGTCAAAACTTCGTATCCCATATAAGTGAGTGAGTCAGTTACACATGGGGCTGTATATATTATAGACTCGCCTACGGCTCGATGGGGGCTCCGCCCCCATGCCCCCTGAGGAGTTGCCCCCTAGTTTGAATTAATAAAAAGTCAAGTTTGAAATAGTTTAGTTCCACACAAGATCTGGACAGCCAAGCTAGTAACAAAACTATCTAATACTCTAAATTCACAATCAATAGTAAAAAATGCTTTAATAATCTCCTATTAGTAGGTTTTAATACTCCTCCTTAGTAAATAGTTTAAAAAAATTGAGCTGTGAGATAAATATTATTTATGTAAATATTCTAGGTGTTATGCTTGATGGAGGGTCCAACCCAGGTTGCCCCAATTCCGTAAATTACTGTCAAAACCTCATACAATGAACAGGCTAGTTGAGTGCTCAACTCCAACGGCAGTAACAGAAGCCTCCAATACACACTACTCACAATAAATAATAATAAGCTTTGAAATTTGCTCATGGCTCATGGTATAATCCCACTCCCCCTTAATTCGTAAAAAAATATAATGGAGTTGTGAAATATTGATGAACTATGTAAATAGTCATGCTCAAAAGTTGTTGTGTACAAATTTGGAGATACGATTATGATTGCACATGATTGAGGTAATAATAGCTGTATTCTGAAAAGATAAAAGTGGAATAAAATTATAAGTTTATATAGAGGATCGTTGTATGTAATAGAAGAAAAACGGGACAAAATCAAGATATTTGAAATTTTAAAAAATGGTATAGGCTAAGATGCTTTAGTTCCGCCAGGGGTGGCCAAGAAACGCAGGAATCACATATGTACCATATAGAGAAACGATAACAATTTTATCATTCAAAATCAGCAATTAGTTTAACAATTTTAAATGTTATATATATTAGTTCAGAAAATTAATAAAAATTGAGCCCTAGTAGTATGTAATAGATCACAGGGTATTAGGTACTATAATCATGAAGTCTTAAAGTCTTTATATAGTCTTAAAATGAAGAAAGTTGCAACTTAAGAACCATAAAATCGGCGTACATTATGCATTTTCAACCAATGGTAGTAAAAAAACCAATTGTAAAATAATAGCCAAAAAAGGATTATCGGTTAAATTAAAATATACTGAAAGAGTTACAATAATTGATAAGTATAGAATAGTTTAAAATTACAACAATAATAGGGTTAATCGAGACTTAAGGTGAAAGCACTGCATTGAGGAAGTTTGACGGACAAAGTGGCAGCGAGAAAAATTACTATTGAGTTTAATTCAATTGGTTATTATAATATTTCCCAGCCTGATGGGTCATCAGATATGTAGATGGTTTTAAAAAACGTCGGAAGTAGGTAAACGTTAGCCAAGGTAAGAATGGAAACTTCAATCGTTCTATAACTTGATATGTTCATTCGTTTCCTAAACTAAAATCTAAGCCTGATTGGACGGCAGCAAATAGGTCAAAGACCGGATGCCAAACGTGTTGGGACACGTTCAACCTTCAAAGTAAAACTGCACCAGAACTATCAACTGAAGCGTTATATTCAATCTGGGGATTCATATAGAGAGACAGCATACAAATAGTAGAAAATTAAGAATAATTACTGTATTAGGTTTTTTTAGTGCGAAAACCTACAAGAAATTTTCCAGCATGAGAAGTCTAAAGTCTAGAAAATGTAGTAAGACCTAAAATATTTTTAGCAATTAATCATTTACTTTACGGGCGTTACTGCAGCAAAAAATATGCAGTACTAAAATAATATGTTTAAAGTATTCGCACAAGCTTCGTAGAGCTCACCATAGTAATGATAAAATTAATAATATAATATTGTAACAAAGTATTCCAGCACTACGCTCATTCGTCTCTCAAAAGACAAGAGTAATAGCAATAGCCAATATGAACAAATGAATTTAAATAAAACGAAACGAGAACCTCACATTTCAATCAACATTTTCGTATTACTTTGGAGGACGTGCATTAAATTTATTTCACCATCCTTAAAACAAATGTTATATTACAGTTACAGCTATATTACAATATACTGTAAACTGAAATTTGCACTAACGTAGTTTATATAACGTTTAAGATTACTGCTCTGCAAAACTGTCACGAACAGGTGTGGTTAAAAGACATAATTTAAATACAACCGAGAATTAAGCGACCTTAATTTAAAGTTACTATAGAAATCAAAGCGGACATCACCTAAATGTAAAAATACTCTTTCGATTCAGTAAGCTTCATTTTCAATAATAATTCAGCAATCAGAAGGAAAACCATACGCAAAAAACTATGCACCCAATTGAGACTAATTATCAGGAAGAGGTGTAGTTAAAAGACATCATTTAAATACAAGCGAGAACTAAGCGACTATAATAGCGCTCCAAGCGATATCTTTAAGAACCAACGTACTTCCTTACCGACACCTCGGTATTTTTATAATTTGAAAGTTGAAAATTTGTAGTTTTTGGGCATAATACTGTATAAATCAAAGCGAGTATTACCCTGGTGAAATAACCCGCTCTCAACGCATCGAAACTCCGTAGTCTACATAGAGATGTTCATGTTTAAATGAAATACAATATTTGTATCAAACACGGGTGTAGTTGAAAGAGATCAATTAAACACGAGCGAGAACTAAACGTGCAAAGTGATCTACGTTACCCAAACGGTGATATACGCTGATACGGCTGAACTACGTTACCGACAAATCTATATTTTTTAACCTTTTTTATAGTTTAAAAGTAAAAAAATCGTAGTTTTATGATTTTCCCTAAATTGAAACATCTCAAAGAATGTCCATGCCAAATTTCAAGTCTCTATCTTAAACGGTCGCTTCAGGAATTTAAGATCATCAGTGAGTGAGTCAGTCAGTCAGTCAGTTACACATGCGGCTGTATATATTATAGACTCGCCTACGGCTCGATGGGGGCTCCGCCCCCATGCCCCCTTTGGGGGTTGCCCCGAATTCGTTAATTGTTCTAAGTCTTAAGAACTGAACAGGCTAGTTGAGGCCTCCACCCAAACTCTATACTTATCTTCTCTGACTTTTTTTAATAGTTCAGGAAATCTTAAGCATTTAAGATATTCTCTTGATATTTAAAGTTCTAATTTATACTTTTGTTTTATATTTTATAAAAAATGCTCAGGGTGTGTTTGTGGAGCTAAATTTCAGTCATCCAAGTGTCATAACAGTAAATAAAAAAATATTAAAATAACTCAAATTTTGTGAAAGAATTTTGAAAATACGCCTTTTTTGGGGTGAAGAGAGTGAAATGCTACAAAATCTTAAGGGCCGAACTTAAAAAGCATCTAAAAAATATAATGCTGCCAAAACATACATCGTTATGGCAGTATCTTTACCGGGTTTAACAAAATCACCGAAAACTGTACATAAAAAAGGTTAATAATTTAGTGTTTTCACAGTCTTTTTACTAATCTTGGATTGAAATCTGCCAATGGCTGCTTCTATAGAAAGAACTAGATATATTCACAGTTTATACCAAATTTGAGACATGTATGTGTCATAAAAGTAAACGATAAATATTGAAATAGAGCTATTTTGGTGAAAGAATTTCGATAATGTGAAAGTACGCCAATCTTTACGGGTGAAGGGGGTGAGATGCGGCAAAACTGCATTGGACTGAAATTGTAGAACGTTTACAATAGAATGTAATACTAGCAAAACAAATATCAATATGGCAGTGTATTTGGCAGAATAAAGTAATTTACAAACACTTTACACGAAAACATGTTAAGAATTTTGGGTTTTTCAAGGTTTTTTGACTTAATTATAATTTAAATTTGTTAATGGCTGCCACAAAGGTAAGATCTAGTTGATACCATAATATGTACTAAAGTTCAAGCATCCGTGTGCCATATTAGTTAATAAAAATTTTAAAATAGGCCTAGCGAGATTTTTGTGAAAAAATTTGGAAATTTGAAAGTAAGCCCTTTTTTAAGGGTGAAGGGAGTGAGATACGGAAAAATTTCACAGGACTAAACTTGTAGAGCGTCTAATTCCTGACCACGAATTATCCCTCAGATTCGAGATAGAACCTCTCGTTCAAAAGTTACAGAGTATTTAGAAAATGCATTACATGGTGTAGATTTTACCATACAAAATTTTAGGGGGTTAAAATTTGAAAACTCAATGTTTTGCGATTTCCCCTTTGTATTAACCATACAAACTACGTGTGTACCAAATTTCAAGTTTCTAGCTCATCCGGACCAAAAATTACGATTTCTCTATTGTTCCAGAACCGGCAAAATCCCACTACTTATGTTCAAAAATCCGGAAAAGTGAAAAATGTATTTTGTGAGTAAACGAGAGGAGATACGGTGATATATGTAAAGATAAAATTTTTAGATATTTAAAAGATCTATCAAAATTGTTATGTAAAAGTTTTTGTAGAACAAACCGTTTAGCCACTAGAGCCCAAAAACCAAAAACGGGGTTTCATTAAAAACGCTCTGGAGGCTTAACGGTGCGAGATGTGATAAAAAGTCACAGGACCAAAGTTGTAGATAATCAAATTCCCTATCGTAGTATTGTTCTCAAATTTTAGATAGGACGAAGCAATTGGCCGCTAGCCAAAAAACTAAAATTACAATTTCGGAAGTCCGCCATTTTGAATTTTTTTTAGTAGGTTAAAACTACAAATTTGCAAGTTTAGGATTTTATCCTTAGCATTGACCATTTAGGCTAGACGTATGCCAAATTTCAAGTCTCTAGCTTAAATAGTTATGTCAGAACTTCGTATCCCATATAAGTGAGTGAGTCAGTTACACATGGGGCTGTATATATTATGGACTCGCCTACGGCTCGATGGGGGCTCCGCCCCCATGCCCCCTGTTTGGGGTTCCTTTAATTCGATAATAATTTAAGAAGTCCCTCTGTCCACCTAGGGGTTGCCCCGATTTCATAAAAAATACCAAAGCTCAAAATTGGTCTTATGTCCTGGCGGCTATAGATCCCTAAAATTTTAAATGTTTTACATAAAACTATCTTTATATTAAAAATATATTTCTTTAAATATATGGTGTCTTCCGTGTTACCGCCCATTTGAAAGTTGAAGCTAAGAGTAGAACAATAAAAGAGAATAGAATAATTCAATCCACGAATGCAATTAGAAAATTCCATTCAAAACTAAATAAAAAACTTTGTAACGGGGCAGACCCCCCTCCTTAAGAAATTCCTAACATATGCAAGAGTCGTTGATGCGGTGGGCGGAGTCTTAAAAATTTCGTAAAAGAAACACCAAATAGAATATAATATATTTAAAAACAGTGCAATTTTTTTATGAAATCAAAATTTTCAAAGTACACTCTTTAAAGGGAGAAAGGGGTGAAATGTGGCAAAATGTCATATGAACAAAATTGTAAAACATCAAAAATTGAATGTAATACCAGTAAAAATATATTGATATAATTATGCATTTACCACATTAAAATAAATTGTAAATACTATACAAGAAAAATGTTAGTACTTTCGTGTTTTCTCGGTTATTTAACTAATCTTAGATTGAAATTGATCGATGGTTGCTCCTATAGTAAAACCTAGATAAGGTAATAATATACACTTAATTTGAGGCATCTATGTGCCATAACAATAAACGAAATGTATTCAAATAGATCAATTTTTGTGAATGAAATTCGATTTTGTGAAAGTATTCTCCTTCTTTAGGGTGAAGGGGGTGAGACATGCCAAAATGTCTTAGGACAAAACTTATAGAGCGTCTATTAGAATATAGTAATCTCAAAACATATATCTATATAGCAGTATATTTATCAAGTTAAAGTGAATTACAAACACTTTGCATGAAAAAATGTTAATAATTTTGAGTTTTTACAATTTTTTTTACTAAACTTCGATTGAAATTGGAAAAAAAGCTTCTACTATAGAAAGAACTTGTTAAGCTCATAATATAAACAGAAATGTATGCATATATGTTACATAATATTAAATAAAAATATCAAAGTAGCGCAATTTTTACGAAAAACTTTAGAAATTTTGAAATTACGCCGCTTTTTAAGGGCGAAGGGGGTGAGATACAGCAAAATTTCACAGGACCAAACTTGTAGAGCGTCTATAACAGAATATAATTAAGGCAAAACATTAAAGTGAATTAAAAACACTTTACATGAAAAAATGTTAAGAATTTAGTGTTTTTACAATTTTCTTGGACTAAACTTTGATTAAAATTGACGAATATCGACTACTATAGAAAGGAATGGTTGAGGTCAGTATATAAACAGAATTTTATGCATCCATGTGCCATAATAGTGAATAAAAATATCAAAATAGCGCGATTTTCGAGAAAAAATTTAGAAATTTTGAAAGTCCGCCCCTTTTTAAGGGTGAAGGGGGTGAGATACGTCAAAATTTCAAAGGACCAAACTTGTAGAGCATCTAAAATAGAATACAATATTGATAAACATGTTTCGATATAGCAGTATATTTACCGGGTAAAAGTAAATTAAAAACACTTTACATGAAAACATGTTAAGGATTTAGTTTGTTTACGTTTTTTCTGGACTAAACTTAGGTTGAACTTGTTCAATGAATGCTACTATAGTTAGATCTATATTAGGGCATAAAATGTACAAAATGTCACTCATCGATGTGCCATAATAGTAAATGAAAAATATTTAAATAGTGCAATTTTTGTTGACGAATTATGAAATTTTGGAAGTACGCCCCTTTTTAAGGGTGAAGGGGATGAGATACGGTAAAATGTTATAGGACCAAACTTGTAGAGCGTTTAATTCCCAACTAACGATTTTCCCTCAGATTCGAGGTAGGACCTCTCGTTCAAAGGTTATAGCGAAAATAGTAAAACCTTACATTTTCGGGTTATCGGTTTCCACCCTTCGTTATTTTTTTGGAGGGGTTGAAATGGAAAATTGTCAGGTTTCAGGCTTTTCCCGGGGGGATCAGATCCTAAGCCACCTGCATGCCAAAAATCAAGTTTCCAGCTCACCCGGAAGTAGTCTAGAATTTGTATGGATGAGTCAGTGAGTGAGTGAGTGAGTTCCACATGGGGCTGTATATATATAGGACTCGCCTACGGCTCGATGGGGGCTCCGCCCCCATGCCCCCTTTATAATTCTCTAGTTCTCTCTGATTAATTTAACTTTAAACTTAATATTAATCACATAGCAAAGCTAAGCACGCTAAGATAATCTAAGCAGCTAGACTACGCCAATATGTTTCATGCTTACTAAAAGTTTGATTGTTCAAACTTAAAGTAGAAGAAACCGTCATATCCTAATAAGATGGAATTAATCCGAAGGTAAAAATTGAAATTAAAATTTTTAAAGTACTCCCCCTTTTTAATGGTGAAGGGGGTGAGATGCTACAAAATCTCAAAGCTCCGGGCTTGTAGAGCATCTAAAAATAAAACAATCCTGACAAAACGTATATCAGTTTGGCAGTACTTTTACCAGGTCAATAACAATCACAAAAAAACTATAAATGAAAAAATGTTAATAATTTCGTACTTTTTACAATCTTTGACTGAAATTGGCCAATTACTGCGTCTATAGTAAGGCCTAGATATGGTCATAATGTATACTAAATTTGTGGCATGTATTTGCCATAATAGTAAATGAAAAATATTGAAATAGAGCAATTGTTGTGTAAGAATTTCGATATTTTGAAAGTACGCCTCTTGTTAAGGGTGAAGGGGGGATATACTGAAAAATCGCAAAGGACCTAACTTGTAGACCGTCTAAAGTAGAATATAATACTGGCAAAACATACATCAATTTTTCTGTATATTTGGCAGAATGCAGTAATTTACAAACACTTAAAATGAAAAAAATGTTAAAAGTTACGTTATTTTTCATTTTTTGGGACTTAACTATGATTTAAATTGACCAACTGCTGCTATCATAGTAAAAATAGTTGGGTCTATAATATGTGCAAAGTTTCAGGCATCTGTGTTTCATAATGGTGAATAAAAATTTTTAAATAAACACATTTTTATGAAAAAATTTTGAAATTGTGAAAGTACGCGCATTTTTTAGGGGGAAGGGGGTGAGTTACTTAAAAATATGAAATGTCCAAACTTGTAGAGCGTCTATGATAGAATATATTAATGGCAAAACATATATCAATATTTCACTACATTACAAAGTTAAATTGAATTAAAAACACTTCATGAAAAACTGTTAAGAATTTTGTGTTTTTACAATTTTTTTAAATAAAATCCAATTGGAATTGGCAAAATACTACTAATAAAGTAAGAAACTATTGAGGTCATAATATATATATATAGCAATTCATATATACATGTTACATAATAGTAAATAAAAATAACAAAATAGAGCAATTTTTGCGAATAATTTTAGAACTTTTGAAATTACGCCCCTTTTTAAGGGTGAAGGGGGTAAGATACGGCAAAATTTCAAAGGACCAAAATTGTAGAGCATCTATAAAAATATAAAATAAGTGCTAAACATATAACGATATGGCAGTATATTTACCGGTTTGAAGTGAATTACAAACACTTTACATGAAAAAATGCTAGGGAATTTGTATTTTTGACAATTTTTTTCTACTAAAATTTGATTGAAATTGTAAAAAAGCTACTACTATAGAAAGAACTGTTTGACATCATAATGTGTATGGAATTCCATGCATCCATGTGCCATAATAGTAAATAAAAGGATCAAAATATCGAAATTTTTTTGAAAAAATTTAGAAATTTTGAAAGTACGCTTATTTTTAAGGGTGAAGGGGGTGAGATACGGCAAAATTTCATAAGACCAATCTTGTAGAGCGTTTAATTCCCAACTAACGATTTTCCCTCAGATTTGAGTTAGGACCCCTCGTTCAAAAGTTACAGCGCAAATAGTAAAACCTTACATTTCGGCGTTACCGGTTTCCACCCTTCGTTATTCTTTTGGGGGGGGTAGAAATGAAAAATTTCCGGTTTTCAAAGTTTTCCCGGGGGTATCATACCTCGAGCCACACGCATGACAAAAATCAAGTTTCCAGCTTACCCGCAAGTTGTCTAGAATTTGTATGGATGAGTGAGTGAGTTCCACATGGGGCTGTATATATATAGGACTCGCCTACGGCTCGATGGGGGCTCCGCCCCCATGCCCCCTATAATGGTTCCCCCGAAGTGTTAGTAATCGATAATACGAATCGATGCCGAAAGGAAATTGCCGTTAGTAGTTTAGAGGAGGATTAAAAATACGTGGAAAGGACGAATAGTTAAGTAAATTAAAGTTTTAGTACCGATGGACGAACGCGATATTATCAATAAAAAATGTGTCGAAAAATGAACTTCTACAATCCCCCTAGTTGGATTAATTTAATCCGTTAATAATTTACAAAGTCTCAAGTCCAGGCAATCCGTCGATCTGAACACCTAGGGGTTGCCCTGAATTCATTTAAGTCTCACTCATTTAACAAAATACAGATCAAAGCTCTAAATTGTATTATGACGTAGCTGCTATAGATCCTTAAAATGTAAAATGTTTCATATAAGTAATCTTTATATTTAAAATATGTTTCTTAAAATATCCGGAGTCTTCCGTGAAACCAATCCATTTGGAAGTTGAAGCTAAGAGTAGAACAATAATAAAAGAGTATAAAATAATTCAATTCACGAATGCAATTAGAAAATTCCAATTAAAACGAAATAAAGAAACTTTGTTAAGTGGCAGACTCCCCCCCTTAAAAAATTCCTACTATACGCAAGAGTCGTTGATGCTTGAGGGGGGTCTTAAAAATGTATTAGAAAACACCAAATAGTATATAAAATATATTAATATAGTTCAATTTTTGTCAATGAATGAAAATTTTCATAGTACACCCTTTTAAGAGAGGAGGATTCGAGATATGACAAAATGTCAAATGACCGATATTGTAGACCATCTAAAATAGAATGTAACACCAGTATAAATATATCTATATAATTATGCATTTACCACATTTAAATCAATTGTAGATACTATTAAAAAAAATAATTGAGTGTTTTCACAGTTTTTTTTTATCTTAGATTGATATTGGCCAATGGCTGTTCCTATAGTAAGACCTATATAAGTGTATAATATATACTAAATTTGAAGCATCTATATGCTATAATAGTAAACAAAACATATTCAAATAGATCAATTGTTGTGAAAAAAATCAATTTTTTTAAAGTATGCCCCTTTTAAGGGTGAAGGAGGTGGCATACAGCAAAATTGCATACAGCAAAATTGCATACATCCGAACTTATAGAGCTTCTAAAATAGAATATAATACTGACCAAACATATATCGTTGTACCAAACATATTTACCAGCTTTTACTGAATTACAAAAACGACACATAAAATTTTAAGAATTCTATGTTTTACAATCTTTTTGGGGTAAAATTAAATAAAAATTGGTCAATATCTTACACTATAGTAAGACCTAGTCAAGGTGAGTATATATACTAAATTTCAGGCATCCATGTGCCATTGGAGTAATACAAAACATTAAAGTAACGCATTTTTGCGAAAGAATATCGATATTTTGCAAGTATGCCCCTTTTTACGGTTGAAGATGGTGAGATACGTATAGGTACTATACTTACCAGATTTAAGTCAATTACAAACACACTATACGTTAAAAATGTTAAGGATTTCGTGTTTTTACGAGTCTTTTGGTCTAAAATTAGGTTGAAATCGGCCTATGAATGCTATTATAGTTAAACCTATATGAGGTCATAATATTTACTAAATTTCAGACATCCATTTGCCTTAACAGTAAATAAAAAATATTAAAATAGCGCAATTTTCGTGGACGAATTTTAATATTTTGAAATTACGTCCACTTTTAAGGGTAAAGGGGATGAGATACGGGAAAATGTCAAGGCACCAAACTTGTAGACCATCTAAAATACAGTACAATATTTGAAAAATATTTATCAATATAGCACCATATTTACCAGATTGAAGTAAATTACAAACACTTTACATGGCAAAATGTTAAAGAATTCTTGTTTTTACGATTTTCTTTTAGCTAAACTTAGATTGAAATTGGCCAATGAATGCTAAAATAGAAAGGTTACTATTGGGGCATTATATGTACTAAAGTTCAGATATCTATTTGTCATAATGGTAAATAAAAAAAATAAAATAGCGCAATTTTTGTGAAGAAATTTTGAAATTTTGGAAGTACGCCCCTTTTTAAGGGTGAAGGGGGTGAGATACGCCAAAACGTCACTGGACCAAACTTGTAGAGCGTCTATAATACAATATAGTAACGGCATAACATCTATCGATATAGCAGTATATTCACCAGGTTAAAGTGAATTACAAACACTTCACATAAAAAACGTTAAGAATTTTGTGTTTTTAAAATTTTTTTGGACTAAACTCCGAATGAAAATGGCAAAAAGCTACTACTATAGGAAGAACCTGTTGAGGTCATAATATAAATAGAAATTCATGCATATATATTACATAATAGTAAATAAAAATATCAAAATAACGCTATTATTGCGAAATATTTTAGATTTTTTGAAAGTACGCCTCTTTTTAAGGGTGAAAGAGTTGAGATACGGGAAAATGTCATAGGACCAAACTTGTAGAACATTTTATTCCCAACTAACGATTTTCCCTCAGATTTGAGATACGACCTCTCGTTCAAAAGTTACAGCGAAAATAGTAAAACCTTACAAATTCGGGTTACCAGTTTCCACCCTTCGTTATTTTTGGGGGGGGGGTTGAAATGCAAAATTGTCGGTTTTCAGACTTTTCCCGGGGGTATCAGTTCAATAGCCACCCGCATGCCAAAAATCAAGTTTCCAGCTCACCCGAAAGTTGTCTAGAATTTGTATAGATGAGTCAGTCAGTGAGTCAGTTACACATGGGGCTGTATATATTATTGATTCCCACTAGGGAACGTTGCGAGAAATCATGGGATGGCCTTCGGGAAGTAAGAAATGAGTGGACTAACTGGTAAGGATAACGGTAACGCGGTAACGTTACAGTAAAAAATAGCGATAACGGTATTGGTAAGGATAACTGGTAAGGGCTACGTGTACTAACTGGTGTATGCATATTAACAGTCCTGTCTAAGGAGAATGTCGGCCTTAGTCAGTAACAAGACTACAAGATCACGCCACAATCATCCTACACTCATCCCTCATTCATACTTGGCTTTAAACTACCTATTGAGTTAGGTCGCCATTTCAATAAAGGTATTAAAGGTATTAAAGTTTAAGTCCTAGTTAGTAGAGGCAATAGTAGCAAATACCGTCTAAAATCGTTGCCAGAGTCGGGTACGGCAGCCCATCAAAATTTGATGTTTTAATAAAATGTTAGCAATATTTATTTAAATTTTATAATATTAGCAATTAATTCTTAATGTTAACAGGCCACGTTAACTGAAAATTTTCCCATTGCATTAATAACCTTAAATTTGCGGATGGCTAGGCAGGCTTATTGTATTACTTTTACAACACGCTCTACAAGGACGTCAAGTCTAAAATTGTCTAACTATTTTGTGCGACCTTCATCCCCACATTATTTAATATGGTCCCCATTGAGGATTTTTGGAGACTTTTATGTTGAAAGTAAAGGGATGCTAAAGAACATATTTTAGAAGAAATTGAAAGAATATAACTAAATTGCATTTTCCCCGGCTAATTTTACCACAATGTTTTTAAAATGGATAATAACAAATGAACATAACAATGGATAAAGAGACTGTGTACTTGTTCATTATTGCAGGTTATAGCATACAATCAAGTGTAAAACGAGTTAAAATAAAGTAAAATGGTAACAGGAAAAGTTTAAATGTCGTTTATAAAATGAGGCACGTTCGCCAAAGTGACTCCATTTATATCAGTTTGCTCTTCTTCCGCGGAAACGTAATGCTTTTAAACTTGACAACTTTGATTGTTATTCCGATAATTTGACAGAAGTGGATGTTTTGTATCTCAGAGAATAATTTTGGCCAAATAATCTCTTTGAGACAAGGATAGTTTTCAATAGAAAATTCTACAGCAATATTTTTTCTAATGTAACATAAAAATTTGAATGGGTTTTGATCTTATAATTTGATTAATTTGTATGTTTGCAAAAGTTCCATAATATGATGATTGCATTCCTTCCACTGAAGAGTGCAGGAAGATTAACTTACCATTTAGGAAACCCCTAAACAAATCTTTTTGAGTTAAATGATCCACGCTAATTATGTTTCGAATTTGGAATTGTTTAGATCTCCTACAAAATTTGTTATTACATATCTAAAGTAAACGAAAATATAATCAAAAGTTTAAAAAATGTACATAATATCCATGGTACCAACACACTTTCATTGATAAAAAATACCAACATATATCTGACAACCTATACATAAGTGTGAATGTTTTATCACTTTAGAAATTAAATTATTAGTCAATTTCATTATAAAGCAGGTGCCTGCTTAATCCTTTAAGACAAGAGATGCTATTGGTGGAACTGACACATAGAGCAGACTAAAGAAATAATGTTTTCCTTATATTATACCAGGACCACAGAAAAAAAACTATATTATTATTACGTTGTCTTTAGAGTAAACAACCTGAAAATATTGCCAACACTATGGAAAATAATAACTATACTATTGGGATTATATGGTCGCTCCGGCAGTAACTCGAATGTCAGGATCGATCTTAAACCACAGAGAAATGTTACTGATGCAGAAAACGGATGCAGAAACCATTTTTAAAACATTAGACATGGTTATGATTCAAGTTGGTGTCATTTGGAAAGATGTGGTGAGTGTTTGCTTCGATTGAGCATCTGCAATGGCAGGCGAGTTTACAGGCGTACAAGCTAGATGTAAAGAAGTTAACCCATCTATAATGTATGTGCACTGCTATGCCCACTGCCTTAACCTTGCCTTAGTCAGCGCCTGCACAAGCCACAAGTGTTTGATTTCTTTGGAATGGTGCAACTCATTTTTAACTTCATAGAAGGAAGCCCAAAAAGACATGCAGTTTTTGAGGAGGTTGTGAAACAAACAGGTGCAGAACTAAAAACCCTAAACTCACTATCCGGTACTCGTTGGGCCTGTCGTGCAGAAGCTGTTGCGGTTGTTCATGCACAATTCGAAGCTACAGTATAGTCAAAGCCATTCAAGAGTGCACAGAAACTGGATCCGATGCAAAAGCCCGAGCTACAGGAAAAGGATTGTTATTCCAAGTAAAATCCTACACCTTCATTGCTTGTTTACAGATTATGCACCCAATTCTTCAACTTGTGGTTAAAGTTAGTAAGACTTTACAAACCCCTGACTTGGACCTCTGTCAAGCAATGGAAGATATTGAAGGCTTAGCCATTGCTTTGGTTGAAATGAGGAACGATGATGAAGTGTTTGAAGGGATATACACAAAAACGAAAGAAATGTGTGCCAAAGTTGAAGTTGAAATTCCTGCACCAAAAAAGAGGAAGGTCTCGGTTCTTTTAGAAGACGAGCCCACCTCCACCTCACGACCTGATTCAGCTTTTTATGTAGAGAGCAAAAAAGATGAGTTGAGGATCTTTACTTTTTATCCAGTTTTGGACAGTTTAGTTCAAGGATTAAATTTCAGATTCAGTCAGGAAACAAAAGGCGTGATATCTGCCATGGGAAAACTGATGAGTCTGAATTTGGGTTCTAACAAGTGCGAAACCAGTGATTTTCGAATTTTAGCAGATCTATTCGGAGTGGATATGTCAGAGCTGGAAGCCGAGTTCAAACTTTTGAAGAGCAGAAAAGGAGGTAATGCAGACTCTAACTTCCCCCCCAAAAATGTATCTGGGTGGCTTCACTGGTTGGGACAATTTCAAAGAAGTGCTAGCTACGATAGCTTTATGACTGTAATTTCTAAGTTTGCCACGGTACCAGTAACTAGCTGTACAAGTGAAAGGAGTTTTTCAAAACTAACAATTGTGAAGAGTAAGCTCAGAACCACAATGTTGCAGGAACGGCTGGAACACTTAATGATCCCGTTCTTAGAACAAGAACTGGCAGATAGAGTTAGCACAGAATCTATTATTAATGAGTTCAAGTCAATGGTGCCTTTCAATAGGCGGTTGAGTTTGTAAGATTGTAGGCTATAGCTATATAGATATTGATGGTGTCAACAAATTTCAAATGGAGTATGTCGTGCTGTGTATCATTTTGTAGCTCTTAAAGAACTTCTTACATATGATCCATGTAATCCATCTTTAATTCGCTAATAATTATGTTGTAGTTTAGAATATAAAGTACACAAATTAAAATATACTATGTTAGTTTATTAATGTTTGATTATTGATCCTTGAATGTCTAGTCTACAAAGAATTTGTTTAATGGGAAAGGGTTTCAAACTCAGAATAATAACAATGTGAAAAACAAACAAAAATACACAATCTTAAATATAAAAGATATATATATATATATATATATATATATATATATATATATATATATATAATTATTAAAATTCGTCATTTTGGCTCTAAATTTACCCCCCAAACCCCCCGGAGCATCTGGCACCCCCAATTCCAAGACCCTGCGCACGCCTATGACTATTGGGATTATATGGTCGCTCCGGCAGTAACTCGAATGTCAGGATCGATCTTAAACCACAGAGAAATGTTACTGATTAGTTGTAGTTTATTAAACTATTTCCTTCAATTTCGAACGGAGGCTTTAAGAATACAATTAGTTAGATATATTTATTCAATTATTTTCCCTCATCTTTTTACTTTAACCTAGGTATGAAACAGATGAATTTAACTGTTATTTAATACAGTATTGCAATTTTAGTTACGACCCCTTATACAGGGTGTCACAAAAAAGTGTACCTGGCTATACAGGACCTGATTCTACATGCAAAAATAAGTCAAAAATAAAGAATAAAAATTTTTGGATTTCGGCTTAGTTTAGCCGTAATCCGCCATTTTGTTTTTTATACATAATAATTTTTATTTCCGTGACTGTTCGTTGTATTAAGTTCAAATTTAGCATGAACCTTTATAACAGCAATGTCCATTTTCAGGAAAACAATTTTTTGTCCGATGTATATTTTCAAAATGGCGGCCATTTAAAATTTTTAAACTCAAATATCTCAAAACCGGTAAATTTTATCAAAATTTTACAAGAGACAAAAAATTTGACAAATAAAATTACCTAACTAATGGTACCAAGATTGTAAGGATCGAACAACAAATAACGGAGTGATTGCCATTTGTATGCATAAAATCATTGATTTTCCATTAAAATGCATGCAAATTTAGGTTATTTTTTAAGAAAAATCTCAATAACTTCATTATTTGTCGTCGGATCCTTACAAATTTGGTATAATTAGTTAGGTAATTTTATTTGTCAACTTTTTTGTTACTTGTAAAATTTTAATAAAATTTACCGGTTTTGAGATATTTGAGTTTAAAAATTTTAAATGGCCGCCATTTTGAAAATACACATCGGACAAAAACAATTTTTTTCCTGAAAACGGACATTGCTGTCATAAGGGTTCATGCCAAATATGAACTTAATACAACGAACAGTCACGGAAATAAAAATTATTATGTATAAAAAACAAAATGGCGGATTACGGCTAAACTAAGCCGAAATCCAAAAATTTTTATTCTTTATTTTTGACTTATTTTTGCATGTAGAATCAGGTCCTGTATAGCCAGGTACACATTTTTGTGACACCCTGTATAATATAGGCTAATATTTAATAAACATGTCTAGTTTTTGGTCCCGTGCAATGTTTTAGAGAAATAAAATACTTATGACCTATACACTTCCTATACCGGCTGTCCTCTATCAATCTTGATTATTCCAAGGCTACTCGAACAGTGTAAAAACCATACCTAAAAAAATTCACCTTGAGTCCCACGTGTGTTTTGTGAAAGCCCGAGCAGCAGTGACGCTCTATTCTTGTGTGGTTAGTGCATCGCATCAGCTGATCGGCCCATTATCACTCGCCGTGTCATCAACCCAAGGTCACCGGGACAGTGTTGCCAACACCGCACGCCAGGAAGCACTGTTGCCAACGCTTCGACACCGGTTCCCGGCTGCTACTGCGACATCTGTTTACTCAATATGTTAGGACGGTTGTGGCAATTATTCTGCGAATGGATCGAGCTGCTTCAGCGGTTTTTGACAGCTTCATGCTGCCCGGGATTGGACGGCTTCGATGACACAGAAGAAGAAGCCGAAGAGAGAGAAAATCTCCTTCAAGACGGACAATGTGAAGATAAAACTGATAAGACTGATAAACAAGACTAGTGTTATTTATTTATTTTTACTGACATTTATACGTGTTTCGAGACAATAATACTTTTTTACAAAGGTGATAGGCCTAGTTATGTGTGATTTGTGTCATTTAGAGCCAGGTTGTGTGTGTTTTACCATAGTCTAAAGTCGAGTTACCGTTTCAACATTTTACAACTCATCCAGGGTGGAAGTCTCTATTGTTGGTATGCTAATTTTATATGCTTTGACCTATGTGGTTTTGTTTGTATTTATGAGTCACTTATTTTGATTATGGCTTTCTTATAAAAAAATCACCCTTTAACAATTACAGTAAATGAAATGTAAGGTACTATACTAATAGAAATATATATTGCATATGATACAGATGTACAAATGTTGAATATAATTAATTTGTCTGTCACAATTAAAACATGAAGATAGATTTTATTGACTTTTAAAAGATACTGAATTCCTTTACATTCTTTTTATAGTAAAAGCCAAGTTTTTTATAAAAACATTTTCTAGGAAAATTAAAAATTTTCGTTATGTTTCCATTGATTGACCATGGGCGGATTTATACCTTGATATCTGGTATAAAGGTTCTAAGCGATGCATAATATTTTTTACCAAAAAATCTTTCACCATCAAAACTTAATTTAAATGTTTGTTTGCCTTGATGCAGTGCACAATGTGCCTAAAAAGATATCCTATTTTTATCTAACAATTAGCCCTTCAATATTTTATGTTACAACTGTTAAAAAATTACCACAAAACAATACGGGGGTGCGGTTCACCCCCGTAAATCAATTAATGCGATTGAGTCTATATTATGGGTATGATACTTTTAAAATGCCATACCTACTTTACATGCTAGACCTAAAAGTGAATCTTGAACGTAAAATAAACCTCACTATACCTTTACCTATTAGGCCTATAATAAATTCAGGGCTCATAAAAGACAATTCAAAGAGATAAGAATAAATAATTCCAACGAAATGCTGCAACTTATGTAAACTACATTTCCCTTATGATTTTTTAATGCCGATCGTTAGTCACAGAGCACAAAGAAATGCATAAGTTTCCTGATTTGCAGTCAGAGGTGTAATTTTATCATCCAACCGGTTTGCGTGGAATATTCCACTTATCTCTGATAAACATTTACCCTTTCGCTTACCACACTTTGTTTACTCTGATGCCTGGATCAGGATTATGAGGGGTTCGAGACTACAAGGATGGCGTCTTTCTAATTGCATTACTCAAGCCAATTTGAAAACATTTTAATTTTGTTACTATTCTAAAGAGCGCACTTTCAATATACTGTACTATATGTACCGGGTGTTCATAAAGTCTTGCCCTGATAAAAAAACCGAATGGTATGAAAACAATTGGTACTAAGATAAAGTTTTATTTTCAGTTTAACAAGTGACTTTTTAAGTTTTTTTACAGCTATGCACATAAACTCAATACACTTCTTGCGCCTTGGGTTACCTGTGAATCTTCTAGACGGATTTTTAGTTAGTTTTCTATTAACGACCATTTTATGGTTTCAGTTAACATTCCCTGAGTAATTGACGTCACTGCATTTATTATTTTCTCTTTTTGAGTTTCTAAATTAGGAACTGGGAAAGAATAAGCCGAATATTTGACCAATCAGAGAATATACAAAAAAAAAAAAAAAATAAATAAATAAAAAATAAAAAAAACAGAGAGTCAAGTGGGGTGAACGAGGTGGCAATTTAGTTGGGCAATCACGATTAGGTTTTTGTAGGGCTTCATAAGTATACTGCATTATTGTTGTCAATTATTTGATTATAGGCATTAACAAATTAATGAGTAAAAAACTAGATTAAATGCCCTTGAAAGCAAGAAATGTAAGATTATTTTCAATCTAGTATTAGCCCTTGTCTACTGTAATTTTTTAATAAAGGATGAGTTCCAATGGGATTAAGCCCTAAAATTAGAAATATCGGAAATAAACATTGGTGTGAGGGAATATTTTGTTCTTAGAGCTCTTTTAAGATTTTTGTCTCTATTTAAAGTTTTTGTTAACAGTAGGCCTACTATTCAATAAAAACTAGAAATATTATTTTTTGTTTCGTTAAAAAAGATAACCTGACTGTGTTATGAGATTCTTCACCAGTTGTTGCTGTCTGCAATTAGCGAACACCTGGTAGCAATCAGTAGCGTCATTCACTTATGTAATATCAGCTGCAGTGTCTACTCCTAGGGACACCGTGGACTATGGAGTGCATTGCGGGATTATAAAGATTATATGACTGGAAAGAAACTCAGAAACCCTTCAATGAAAATCCCCTCAAGCATGCCAATTTTTTCTTTCTTATCTCATAAAAATTCAATTTTCAATTGAACCCTTGGTCTCAGCTTTCAATTTTCAATTTTTTAATAATACAGGGTTTTCTTAAATGAATGGTGCAGATTTTAATGATTATAAAAAAATTTACAATACGAGGCAGAAAAGTATGGTTGGCTCCTCTGAATTCGCCGGTTCGATGGCTCAATTAGTTTTATTACTCTACATTAGAAAACAGGGGTTTCATTTTTGTCGGTTTAATTGTGCAATAACTTAGAAAAATCTTCTATTCTGGTAAATAAAGTCCAAACAAAGATAGATAAGTCGAAGTGGCCCAATAGCGTGGCCTTCTAGATGCCCGGATTGACTACAAGGGATTTTTCTTGTGGGGACACGAGAAAAACATCGTATATTTTCTAAAGATCTGTGACTTTGTTAATTTAAAGGAAAGGAATTATGAGACAACATCATAGATTCAAGAGATATGCTGCACAGCGAATGGGCCAAAATTAATTATAGGTCAGCTGAATACATTACTAACTTTAATGTATCAGTATAAAATTATTTAATAAGGATTCTAATAAAATAAATAGTTTAAATGTACTTTGTAAGGTTCTATCTTTCTTTAATGAAAACTTCACCATTCATTTTCTATATTTTTTGTCATAGGATAGACTGTCCCATGACCTTTTTGAGCATTACTCCTATGATGATACCTGGTGATTCGATCTCATTTGAATTAATGAGTATTTGATATGAATTAAATGGATACATATTATTGATCATATCCTAATATTTGTTTGAAGTATTCAAACGAAATGCATGAAAAACTGCTTAGTAAAAAAATTTATGTATCTCTAAATATTTTAACTTGAAAGTAAATTGAAAACGAAGTTTTAAAAAATCCCACGATAGTATTGTAGAATATCTTGAACGCCTTCAACTATCGAGGCGCAACTTAGTAGCAACTGGGAATGTGTTTGTTGAAATGCAGGCACTAGAGCCGAGCCACAGAAGTGCTGATGCATAGTACGGTGCGAAAGATTAAATGAAATAAATTAAGAGTGCATTCCTCATAAAAAACCTGTCTTATATACAAAATTCGATCTTTACTATCTTAAACCATTGTATTAAAAACATTTAAGAAACACTTGTATAAGCAAATACGTTAGAAGTTGTTTTGTAGTATTTAAACATCAGCTTGCTACCACGAGTTAGTTTTATTCTATTTAATCCTAGTATTTTATTTAAAAAAAAACTTTATTTTCATTTTTTCACATACTGTAGCGTTAAAAAGTTTCGTGTTAGTAAAACATACTTAAAATAGCAACAACAAAAAACCTACTTTTTAGCTGTCATTCTGAATAATCCGTCATATACTATATACTTACTTGATGTACAGTGTGTAGACCCATAATAACTTTGTGTAGGCTAACATTCGCTGAGGTGTAATTCAGTAGACCTGTCCTCAAACTATACTACATATTGTAATAACATTACAAATACAAATATTGATCTAAAATTATGTTTTATAGCTTATCTTGTGTTATATTTTTGGTTTTATTGCATCCATTATAGTTACAGTGATATAAGACGATAATTACAAACTTTTTCCAATCATTACTATGCCATAAAGAGGTGGTCTTGCGTGGTCGAGGTGGTCGAGAGCTGTGCGTCTAACGGAAACTATTGTTATGTTATTCGATTGTTATTTAATTATTATGTTGTTGTTTGATTGTTATCGCTGTATTGTTGCAGCTCATGGAATCTCCGGCCTCGCTCAGCCCACCTCTGGTTGACTGGTGATGTCAACGTCGCCACCTCACTTTACACCGTTTTTGTATTTATTTATTTGTAAATTATTTTGTTACGAAATGTCTTAAATAAAGTAAATGCAATGTTTTTTAATAGTTCTTTTATAATTAGTTTGTTCCAACTTAGAGGATTTTCCATTTAACTTTCTTTCAAGAGTTATTTGACCAATAGTCTTCCCCAGAGGTATGATTCATTGTTTCGCCTCATTAGAGCACGCTTGTTTTGATTTGTTGTGGTTCATTGTAAATGCAATAATTTCAGTGAACTGAAAGTATGAAATTCTTAGAAAAAATTATTTGTTTATAAACCGAAGTTTTAACTTTAAAAAATTAAATGTACAAAATGACTGACTGTTATGACTAATAAATTTTATTGTGTTGAATATTTTTTCAGTTTCATTTCTAATGAAAATTTGAAAAAATCTCTTCAAATTTGTGGACACTTAACGTCGCGGCGGCGGCGGTGGCTGTCATGAGTACATTATGTCTTCGCCGACAACGTCAATCCTACTAAAATCAAACTGTCAAACAGCCCTTTCCTTAGCCCGAAGTAAAATCAACATTGTAAAGATATCGTTGGAGATTTAAAAAATAAAACAAATCAATATACACTATTTTTAATAGTGTTTCAAGGTAAAGCAGGAAAATTATAAAAATATATTAGTTTGTACCTACTACTACTATTTAGAAAATAAACTAAAAGGTATACAGTAATAAAAAAATACAAAATATTTATTAAATGTTTGGATTTATTTTTATCTTGGGTCATGTACGAGAGAAATAAAAGTCTATACCATATTTAGCATTATTCTTACGGTAACGAATAGGCCTGAGTTTTCTAAGAAACCTATTTAACATTGCACATGCTATTAATTATATATCTATTAAACTACCCATTTAAATTGTCATCTTTGACTTCAACTGGGGATTATTTTCTTGGACAGGCAAGGAAGATCGTTCAGTGATTAATGGTTGGTAAGTTTATCCTGAAAAGAAAACAAATATTAGGCTTAAATAAATAAAATTTCTTGGCATTAAGAAAAAATGATCCATTTCAAAATGTTGTTCAAAAATTGTATACATCACGCACGTTTTAGAATACGAAGTTGATAAGCCGCGCATCTAAAGGGGGGCATATTAAGCCACAAATAAAGGTGTTGGACAGCTTTTGGAGTTTCACTTTCATCGCAAACTAAACTAAGGTGTAATTTATTTATTATTTTAGAACTTTTGAGTTGCCAAATCTGATGATTTGTTTCATACACCCTGTACATTAATGATATCACATAGAATAAAAAATCTGATGGCTCGCCAACTCTCTTATGACATGTTTTACTAAGACATTTGATCAAACTTAACAGCCACTGAGTTTTTTGTCTAGCAAATTCAATATAGGTAAGATTTCATCCTTTAAACTCGACTTATACATGGTGAGTTTCCTAAAGTGATCCAATAGCTAACTTAATTTATTCTATATCTGACAGTATATTTCTTAAGGGGGACCCCCTTTACTTTTTTATTCTGCTTTCAGGTATGGATTTCACTTTTCAAAATTTTCTGCTATTTTTTAAATATGACGGCCAACTTTAAAATTTCTTACGAATCACCCTACGTTTTACGGTCATTTTAAAATTTTCATGTAATTTTAAAACTTTTTTACTCTCTCATATTTTTTTCTAAACCTAACGGTTAGGGAGATAGAGGCAATTAAAATTAATTTTTAGTTCTATAAGAATAACATGGATAAAAAACTTTATCTGCCCATCTCCGCAACCATTCAGTACAATTATAAAACACTCAAGAATAAAAATGCCTTAGAATTATGTTTCAAGAATATTTGACTCATAAAAATTATCATTTACACATAAATTAACTTCTTTTCAATATGGCGTAAAAAACTTTGAAAAAATGTGATGTTATAAAAAAATATTAAAACATCAGTTTAAGAAATTTTTATTCTAGATTACTTTTTATTTTAATCAATGGCAGATAAAGTTTGCTCCATGTTATTCTTATGAAACTAAAACGTACTCACAAAATTTCATTGTCTTGAGTTGACGGATAAAAAGAGTATTTGATTTTTATGGGACTTTTAAGATACCGATGGATGAACATTGAACACCTAAAACAACCACATTGTAGTAAAAAAATCCTTGCAACAAAATTTGACTAGTTCTTCTTACATCAAGCCAGTGGTCTGCATCTCCCCTCATCGTCCCTGAAGAAGTCCATTGACGGGCAGATCCTGGGTGGGCCGTCGATGAGTCTGGGCAGGGACACCAGGAAGTCCGAGGGCCGCGGGGGCGGAGCCTGGGACTCCAGGTGACATCCGCCGACACGGATGGGCGACACGAACATGAGCAACACGAACACGAGTATCAGCATCGGCATTACCGCTAGCAGCGTCACAAACTAGCAACTCGTGACTGCTGAAGCTGAGTCAGCTGCTGAGGTGGTCACTGGGTCAGCCTTACACTCAGTGTCACCACGTATTGTGGCCGAACTCTCTGCTGTCTTGTTTTTTGACGAATCCCACTTCAGAAAAATAACTGTCATGACACGTAACGTGAGAGCATAACGTCTTTTGTCATAGAAAAAGTTAGATACTTAGGCCGGCCGCACACCGAAACGGACGCGACGCGACGCAACAAGACAAAGCATATTACGACTTCGCGAGCGAAGACAATAACATATGTTTTATAGTGTATTCCATTTAATAATATGTTTTTATCTTTGTTCACGAGGTCGTAATATGCTTTGTCTTGTCGCGTCGCGTCGCGCACAAGAATTTTTAGGGATTATTCCATAATTGACTGCGGAAAAATCAAATGTATCTAATTTCTTCTTGTGGATACTAGTCAGTATTTCGTAAGATCTCAATATAGTATATTTCGTCACTGCAAGTGCAAGATCGAGTTTCAAAGATTGAGTACTTGAATTCGATCGAGCACCGATATACCACTTTCGGACGAGTTACGAACAGTACTTTTCATCATACCATCTTTAATAAATTTACAGCTTGGATAAAAATTAATAAATTTTAACCTATATACCCCCTTTTACATTGTTATTTATTTATCTTGTATTTGAACTATTTACATGTGTTATTAAAAAAAAAAAAAATCAACTTGTTTAGTGTAAAAAAAAAAAAAAACAACACTGTTTCGCGGTCTAGTCCCGAAAACTTTGTTTACCGCACGTTTATCCAACCCACCGGGAATCAACTAGTTTCGATCACAGCTGACCGTTCCGAAAACAACGTTTATCGCAATGGTATGATGAAAAATGTGTATATGATATTGTGAGAATACCCAAACGTATAGTCTTTTTATATATCAATAATTTAATACAAAGTACAATAAATTTTATGAAAGGAGCATTTGTGGACGTTTTGGACCCAAAAACTCGATATCTTTTACTTAAACCCGAAAAACGTTATGGGTTTGTGGTTTAAAATTTTGTAAATTTGTTCTCTCATGTTATAGCATTTCGCATCATACATTGATTGCATGTAGGATTTATTCAGATACTTTATTCATTCATCTCTTCGATTGAAGGTTAGTATTTTAAACAGAAAATACACTCGATTGTTCCAACATTGGATCATTATGTTTGCTCAATGTAACAACGATTATTACATAGAAATTGGTTGAATGAACCTGAAAAAGATGGCACTTATGTAGCTTTTAAATGTTAAATTTAGTTTTAAAGTTTGCACAGTACCTACGAACTATTTAGTCATAATAGAAAAATAATCCCATGATACAGGCTTGTTGTGAGGTCAATTATAGAATTTTAAGCGCTAGGTACATGAAAACCTGTTATAATTATAAAAATGAATAAAACCCTATTAAAAAAACTATCAATTATATACTAATGGATCATGATCATTGACGTAATTTTTGTATTTGAATAATAATTATTGATATTAATGGTACCTAATCTAGATGGCCTACAGTAGGTTAAACAAAACTAATTTTAGATGATCCAATATAAAATTTGTAACTAAAGATTTTTTCAATTCATTGTTTCCAATCGGATTAAATGCAATCTCTTGTGCAGTGTCTAGTGACTATTTAAGGGAGCGAAAACCGATCACTTAATACAATGTCTGAATTTGTCCCAACTTTTTGGTTATCTACATATATTATCTTTAGAGCTTCAAAGCTTTAAAAATGTGACGAAGAAGGTACATCATTCAGGAAGGGAAAAAAACGTATTGACGGAATTATAAAAATTAAAATTGACCAGTTTTATGCAATGCATAAGAGGTGGCCCGTGCGCAAATTGCTCATTTTATGATTCCGTATGAGACAAACTAACCTAAAGAACATGTATGTTGCTTATGAAGTGACAGAGATCTATTTTTGTTTATTGTCTGGCTTTAAAATTCATCTGAAGGTAAGTATAATCAGATGTTAAATTACAATTCCCATTAAAGATATTGTAAAAAAAGTTGGTGAACATTTTAAAGCACCCTCTAGAAATAAATCAATGGCCTGGGAGCGAAGCCCGAAGCGATAGGGCCTATGACCTTTTTAATTACGATTCCCCCACGCGCTATATCCTAAGCTTTAAAATGACACCTCAATCTTAAAAATCGGTTCAGTAGGTCGAGAGAAAAATCGACGTAACACACGAAACCCTTATAGAAATAAGAAGATAGATTTTTATTGCAATTTTTTTAATAATTTGTATTCAAATTGTTTAAATTGGATAGGAAAAAAATAACCAAATATTAATATATTCTAATATATTTTTATTCCCCGTATTTATTTACGTGCGAGGAGATAATTTCTTGAACGGCGATAAAAAAATTTTATTCTCCTATATTGGAAATGGCTCCAATCCCTGCAGCCTGTACGCGGTTTGAGGTGCAGCTTTGCTTGTGCCATTCCTTGAACTGGGGGAACCGTTCTGTGTTGGTGTACTCGTACCCCTCTATGATGAAAGGCGACCTGTCATTGGTGAAAGCTAGGTAGGAGCCTTCCCTGCAAACCAATGGAAGAAGAGTTAGTATTGACACGCCCTTGACACTTCTTGTTTAAATTACAATAAATTTTTATTTAAATTTTATCAAAGATCATCTATTGTTTAACGAGGTTTGTTTCAGTTAGTTGAAATGTTATGACTTTTTGCAGTTAGGAGAAACTGGTATAAAAATATCGTTATTGAGATTTTTAGATATTCAAAGTCATCTTATTAACTAACGCTCTGTGTGAGAAATGAAATGTAATATTACCATGTCTATTATAATAGTATTCTATACATTGTTTATACTATATATTTTGTTCTAACGTAACTTTTACTCCAGAATTAAAGGTATAGTGTATTTGAAAGTTAATCATGAAACGTTCTCTTCTAAGAAATTTTGGATTATGCTGATTTTCAAAGTAGTTAAAAATATTCAAAGTATAGACCTATCTTTTTATAATAGCTAGTTAAAAAATATATGTTTGACGAATAAATACAAATACAAAGTATTATTTAGAACCCATTATAATATTAACCGTCCCTAGTTAGAATGTTCCCTTCAGAAGAAAGTGACCAGACTCCTTATGCTCTATGTTCTACGAAAAATAAATTAATGAAATGTACTTACCCACAGCACATCTGAGCGAATAGTAAAGCAATTGTTTGGTAAAAAAGTAAAAAAATAAAAAAATAAATGTATTATTTCAACTTTTTCATTTCAAAATGCCCACAACCCCCAACCCTACCTCCAAAAATCCTAATCGAAGGAATCAAAAATAAATAAAGAGAAGGTAGGGGTCAAGACACGCCCCCTCTATGCACCAGGTATTGTTTTGCACCCATGACATCATCATTAACATTACCATAGCCTTTTAGTAAATGGTTTTACTAAGTAACTAAAAATGCCCAATTTTAGTAAATGATTATAGTAAATTAGTAAATGGTGATGTCATAGGTGCAAAACAATGCCTGGTGTATAGAAAGCGTTGCATTTCTGGACCCCTACATTGTCCTTTATTTATTTTTAGATTCCTTGCTAGTAGTGTGGTTTGGTCACACCTAGACCGGAAGTCGTGCTATCCGCCCGAGCAGCTGCTCGGTAGCAGTTGACCGGGCAGCTGGCGCCAGCTGCCTTGCCATATAGCTTCCGGTGGGGGTTAGAGGGTATATATGAGATGCTGTAGTTATATGTTATGCCATATAGGTTGGGGTGGAGATGGCGATAGTGTTGGCGTTAGGGTGAAGTGAATTTGCGCATAAAGTGGGGTTGAACTAAAAGTGAGCATAAATTAAAAGTTAGTTTAAAATTGAAATTTGTCGGTGTTAACGAAACTCTAACAGTTGAACAAAAATTAAGAGTTAGTTCAAAATTGAAATTCAAACTTATAACTGGGATCTGGAAAATATGCCAAGGTCATCCAGAGTAAGTTTTTAAAAATTCCATCCAACTATCACCAGAAATAGTTTTAAGTTGAAGTAGTTGGTGATAGCGGGATAATTCATTCGTGCCATGGGAGAGGTGTTTATCGTTTGAAAGTTGGCGATCGAATGAGAAGCGCCGCCTAGGGAGAGGGCTTATAAAACGGCAACCTTCCCCCCACCACCCCTTCCCCCACTCCTTTAGACCAATAACCGGTCGCCGACTCTATGTGGTGAAACTGAACTAGACATGGCGGCCGCCATGGATAATTCTAACCTCAAACCTTAGTTTTGCATTGGTGAGCATGTGCCACCCCCACTCCTTTACCTTTCTTTTATATTTTTAAAACCGAACAGATGTCCGGGCAGCTGCCCCTACGGGCAGGTGTTGGGGGCAGAGATGTTAAAATATTGGGGTGGAGATGGCGATAGCGTTGGCGGTCGGTTGAACTGAATTTGCGAATAAAGTAACTAGGGTTGAACTAAAAGTGCACATATATTAAAAGTTAGTTGAAAACTGAAATTTTGCGGTGTTAACAAAACTCTTAATAGTTAAACAAAACTAAAAGTTAGTTTAAAACTGAAATTCAAATTTATAAATGGGATCTGGAAAGTATGTCAAGGTCATCCAGAGTAAGTTTTAAAAAAGCCTACCCAACTACCACCAGAAATAGTTCTAAGTTGAACTAGTTGGTGATAGTAGGATAGGTTGAAGTAACTTTTGAATTTTATTAGTGAACATACAATTAATGTGCAACAGCAGAGTTTAAACAAGTTGAACTTTTGTGATGAATTACAGAGTTGTAAATGCAAACACCGACGACGATGAGAAGGTAAATGCAGAGTCCCCAGATGATGTATTTGAAAAGCTTGAACAAATGTAACATTTCGAGTTGGTTTTCCCGTTCCATTTCCAATCGTTTAATTTCCAATTTCAATTTATCCTCTTCCATTCTAGTTACGAAGGGAACTTCATCCATCATGATTGTGTTAGTGTTTGATATTTTAAAACAAATGATGTTGATAGTTCAGAAGTCGAAGACGGAATGAGAAGTGAAAGGGAGAAATGTTAGTTAAATAAAGAAGTGGTGGGGGGAAGGATGAATTACAAAGAAGTGGTGGGGGAAAGACGTTGCTCTTCATTATTACCATCAGTAGTGTCAGATGGTGCAGGAGTTAGATTTAGTAAACTGTCTTCGTCTAAACTTTCAACCTTATCACAAATAGGACAATCGTATGTTATTTCCAAATTCATTTTGATGGTTGTAAAATTATCTACAAGTTCTTGTAAAATATTAAAAATGTCTTGTAACTCTTCTTTAGAGTTTATTTCAAAACTAGAATTCATTCGGGCCAATGGAGAGTTGTTCATTGTTGGAGAGTCGGTGATGGAATGAGGATCGGCGCATAGGGAGGGGGCTTATATAATGGTGACCTTGAGCAGGCGTCTAGGGAGGGGGGCTGTCTAGGGAGGGGGCTTTTATATGGGGAACCTTGAGCTTATGATTGAATAAAACGTTTAGTTCTTCTTCTTCGTCTTTTAATTCAATTATTTGAACCGAAGTAGTTGTTTCATCTTCTTCACTTGATGAAGAAAACAATTCACCAGGATTTAAATATTGAACTACAATTCTGAACCATCTTATAGGATATTCGTCAATGACAGAAAGTAAGTTTTGAAACAATTCTTCCATCTCCTCCCTCTCAGTTATTATATGTTCAAACTTGATAAATTTTGCTTCCATATTATTAGTTAGAATGTTGGAAGTGAAATGATTTAAAGTTGAATTTAATATTATATAAAAATTACAACCGGTAGTGGGGGAAATCTCAAGGTCATCCAATTGAAGTTTTAAAAAAGAATGTAAAACTAAAATTACACATTTGATGGTTCTACAGGATCGGAATACCAATCTGATCTGTATTTACATCTTTTTATCATATGTGTACAAAAATCATATTGATGAGACTTGGTGCGTTGACAATGAGCAAGATCTAGAGGGTGAAATTTGAAACATCTTTGAGGACAACATGTATGAAAATATCTTGATTTGTAAAATTTGAAAGTTCGCAATTCCGGTGGTGGTAGTTGTTTTGTTTTGCATTTGCAATAACAAGATCCGAAGAATTCACATTTAGTACAAGCTAACCCATCCACCATCATTGGTCCTAAATCTGTACACTGTTGTTCACAACAGTAACGAGGTTTGTACTTGTATTTTTGCTCTTCCATGTTGGTGCTGCGGAGTCCAGTGAAAGAATAAGTGTGTATAGTGTTGAATAGCGAGTTTTATGTACTATGAAAAGTGGTGGGGGTAATTTCAAGGTCATCCAAACGGAGTTTTAAAAAATTATACCTTACTAATGTAAGGAATGTTGATACTTAAGAAGTTTGTTTCTCTTTGTTTTCTTCAGACTTTTTATCTTTCTCAGCTTTAGCCATAGCAACTAGTTCTTCTATTGATAGCGGATGTACTTCAGGAAATTTCAAAATTAATTTAGCTTGGTATCCTTCTTTAGCTAATACATCTATATATTTAGTCATTTGTTCAACAGTGTTGTAATCTTTTCCATAGATTTTTCCATCAAGTTGAATCATCATTCTGTACAACATTTTCTTAAATAGGTCTTGTCGTGGTGAGAGCTGAAAAGCAAATAAATATTTATTCAAGTATCACATCCTTTTTATTAACTCACATTCAACATGTGATTCTTTAGTTGTAGTTTTGTTTGTCAAAAGTTATTCAACATTGGTAATATTTTTGGAACTTGATGTTATGTTGACCAGTAGGCGATGAAGAAGTTGTAGGTTGTGTAGAAATAAATATTTCATCATCGCAATATTTTGTTTTAGTGAACATCCTTGTATTAGTAGCACTAACATCAACAGTTAAGTGATAACCACCGGTAAGTAAAACTCGCATTTCGTTGGTTAAATCTTCGAGTTGTTCAAAAGTTGTAATGGTGTTGGTATCGTAAGATGCACACTTGACTTTGAGAGACATATTTAGTTTTTTATATTAAGCAATAGAGTGAGCGAGATGTGTACGGTACGAAAGGTAGTCGTAGACTGATGAACTTCACAAGTAGATTTCTGCTTTTATTATCACACAAAATTGGGTCAAGGTCATTCTGTGGAATTCTTAAAAAAGCAACATATTGTAATATACAAAGACATTACAATATGTTGCTTTTTATTTTTTGTTTTATATCATATTTATTGAGAAACAATTACAAACAAATATTTACAATGTTATGTAAGTAGTATATGTTTATAGGTTCGAGAGGAAATCACCCGTGACGTCAAAATGACGTAGAAGTCGCGTGCCTGCATTCTTTCCCCTCTTATCAGCAATTGACCCCAATTGACCTCAAATTAAAAACCAATTAGATAAGTGATATCAACATTCTTGACCTAGGGTTATCTGTTATCGGGGGGTTTTCCGACCTTGAGGTCAATTAGATAAGTGATATAAACATTCTTGACCTAGGGTTATCTGTTATCGGAGGGGTTTTCCGACCTTGAGGTCACACGTTTGTTTACATCGCTTATCGTAGGGGTTACCCCCGAGGTCGATGATATCAATACTATTGTTTACACTTTTTATTACCATGTGGTTTTGTTTTGATTGCTGTTTATTTATTTTTCAAACAGAGTGTGCTAGTAGTCTTGCTCGACTGTCAAGCCATCTATCGGAAACAAAAGTTAACAATAATATTTAATTATTTTGAAGTTTACCGAGCAAAAAGTTTCAGTAAAAAGAGATCAACTTTGAACAATGCCTTTTCCCTACATTGACTTATGAAGCTAATACTTTGGCACTGTACAAAGTTGATCTCTGACAAAATCCGCGAGAAATTGACCGTTGAAATGATTTAGCGTTTATTGTCATGTTGCTGTCACGTGGTTTTAAGCTGTTTTAACAACGATTTGTGCTTTTTACAATTTATTTACCATTATTCTACCGTAGGGTGAGGATCTATTCCGTTGTAAAATAAAGTCATTATGGAGAACGAGAGGTTGTTCACAGTATGTAATAATTTTAGGGTTCTTGTGAGAGAATTCAACAAAGACACGTATATAGCTTTTGAAGTGAATGGTCAAACAATAGTGATCAACGCTGATGCTTGGGAGAAACTCAAACCTTTGCTTCATACTATAGATGAGGAATTTGTTTCGAGATTTGATTCTAATAAAGAAAAACTATTTCCGATTAGTGATGATTTCAAAGTGTTAGTCAATGAAGATGGTGAGGATATTTTTGTTAATATAAAACTGAATGATCAGGTTATGCAATTTAAAACTGAAAAATGGATCAAGTTTAAAGACATTTTCACAAAAATTAATGAAGAATTTGATAAGCGGAATTCAAACAAACGTCATCATGCGAGGAAAAGTACGCTTATTTAAGATTTTGCTAGCATATGCAAATATACCTGATTCTACACTATTAGGTCACGTGTTTCGTCAAATAGTTTATAAAAGACCGGGATACACTGAGGGTTTATTAGTATAAACGAACAATAACTAATACATTGTTTATCTGTTCACACAATGGAATTTCAAAGAGAAATTATTATAATGCATGATTTGAAAGTAAAATTTGAAAATGTTAGATTAAATACTAAAATTTTACTGACTGAAGATTTGCCCACTTGTAGTAAAAGTGTTTCAATGGATGTAGATAGATGGACCGAATTTATGAAAGCAATCAGTGATATAGATCAAGAGTTTAATAAAAGGGTGAACTACCAGTATCCTGCAGATATTAAGATGGGTTTTATAAGTGAATTTGTTATAACACATAATATGAAAGTTATGTTTAAAAATAATTGCTCAAGTACCATATTTTTTATTATTGGAGAGTCGCCAGATGGAAGAGAAAGTGTTGCAATGGATATAGAGAGGTGGACTGAATTTAAAAAGGTTATCAGTAATATAGATAAAGAATTTTACAAACGTTTCAATTATCAATATCCAAACTTGTAGATAGATCATTAAGCTTAGTCTTTAAAATGTCACGACCACGAGATCATCAACAGCGAGAACAGGGTGAAAGACAGCAAGCATCTGGATCAAGAAATAACCTCTACTTAGATTTTTCACGACCCCATGAAGAGTATTATAATCGACAAAGGGGAGAGAGACGACCGGTTCAGAATGGATTTGTTTCTTCAACCTCTTACACTCCAGGTGATGTCAAATGGTATAAAGCTCAGACCGTTTATTCTTCATCATCTTACAGCAGTGGGCCGACTCAAGATTCTAAGGTCACGTGTAGTCGTGAAGACATGGATAAACATTTTGTGAGAGAACTATTGAATGACTAATATTTGAATAAATTTTTTTATTTGAAAATCAAAAGTGTTTTATTGAAGTTATCCTTGTTGATTCAGGTTTTTTTATCTAAATATTTAAACTTTGAACAGAGCTATAAATAAAAATTATGTAATATATTTCAGTAATAAAATGACTTGAAGCAATTCTAGCCAGTTTTGATCTTGACACAGCCGAGTGCTGTTCACGGAGATGGAGTTTATAATCGATATTCAAGGTTTTAAAAGTGTTACCAATGAATTTATTGTGAAAGAGCTTGCTCTTATTTCTACCAATTCTCAAGTGTATGAACTTCATCTTTTTCAACCCCCTTGTGATTTTAATGTGTTGCCTTACAATGTTCAGAAACAGGTATTATGGCTGGAAAAGTTTCATCACGGTATTTTTTGGAGTACAGGCTTTAAGGAATATAATAAATTAAAAGACATTTTTCTTAATCTCAAAATACAGGGCAATGTATATGTGAAAGGAAAGGAGAAAGCAAAATGTATAGCTAGTTTGTTATCAGACTTAAATGTAAACATCATCGATCTTGAAGAGCTAGGATGTCCAAGACTAAGTGATTTAAAATCAAAGTTTTACAACATGCACTTACTGAAACCATGCAATTTTCTTCACAATCCACAGAATTGTGCTCATATTAATGTTCAAGTTTTATTGCAATGGTTTAAATTAGAAAAACTGTTTGAACAACGCTTTGAGCTTATAAATACAGCTATAAAAGAATGTTATAAGAAGGGTTATACATATATGAGCACAGATCTCATCAAGTATTTACCTAAGGAATTTATCCTGAATCATTATGAGAATATTGATCAAATTTATGAAAAACTTCCTGAAAATCTTAAAAAAGATGACTCAATATTATTGAATATGAGATGTGTTGAACATTACAAAGATTCAGATGGATCTATCCCTAAAAGGAAACATTGCCCGCCTTGTATAATAGAATTATGTAACAAAGTTCAAAGTTTAAAGTGTAATGATAATGAAATGACGTGCTAAGAATTACACATCGTTGAACAACATTCATTAGATTTGATTGATCACCAATGGACTCTTCATCAGCATCATCATCATCATCATCATCGACATGGTTGTTATCTGACTATGATTCAAGTTGTTCCAGTTTCTTTACAGTCACCAGAGAAGACCTTGTGAACTCCGGATTTTATAGAACAAAGTGTTTTGAAGAAGTTATATGTTGTGGGTGTGGTTGGAAATCAAGTATCGCAAGACTATCTTTAAAACATTTAAATTTTATTCATAAAGTTGCGAATCCTGACTGTAAAATGAATGAATACATTGACGGTGATTATAATAATTATTGTAAATACAAGTCATCCGTAAATGAAACTGAAAAAATGATGAAAGAAACTTTTTTGTCATGGCCAAAAGGATTCCCGAACATTAATGAAATGGTTAAAAGTGGATTCTACTATACTGGTGTTGAAGATGCAACAGCATGTATAAGCTGTGGAATCATCCTGGATCACTGGGATCCTGAAGATAGACCAGATGAAGAACATAAAAAAGCTTCACCATATTGTAAACTTTTGAAATAACTAAAATTGATGTATCAATAAAGTTTACTTATATAAAACTTAACTAAATAGTTATCATTTCCTTTTAGACTTTAAGATGACAACATATAAGAGCATAAGAGCAGGTATAGCAAATGAGTTACATAAACAAGCACGGAAAAATTTCCCCACAAGATTTGTTGAATTAAAAGGAATTCATGATTTGTATCAGGCTGATTTAGTAGATATGTCATGTTTTTCAAGACAAAATAATGGTTATAAATATATATTGACAATAATTAACTGTTTTACTAAATTTGGAATTGCAGTACCGTTGAAAACTAAAAGTGGACATGAAATTGCAAAGTCACTTGAACCTTTATTACAAAAACATCCCATGAAACATTTCCAAACGGATCAAGGTACTGAATTCTTTAATTCTAATGTAATATCAATGTTAAAGAAATACAATATAAATCATTATCACACTTTTTCTGAGAAAAAAGCATCAATTGTTGAAAGGTTTAATCGTACACTTAAAAGTAAAATGTGGAGAATATTTAGTGAACAGGGAAGTTATCGTTGGTTAAATTTACTTGAAAAGTTAGTTTTCATGTATAACAACACTGTTCATCGTACAATAGGTGTCAAACCAATTGATGTTACTAAACATAATGAAAGAAATATATTGTTAAAAATTAATAAAGATAGAAAAATATACAAGTTTAACAGAAAGTTTAAAGTAGGTGATCGTGTAAGGATAAGTCGAAAGCAGGCAGATTTTTCTAAGGGTTACTGGCCTAGATGGAGTAATGAAATATTTACAGTAATAAAAGTACAGCTTACTAATCCGGTCACTTATATTTTGAAAGACGATAGAGGAGAAATTATTAAAGGTGGATTCTATGAGCAAGAATTAAGTAAAACTCGTTTCAGTGATACATACTTGATTGAAAAGGTTATTAGAAGAAGAGGAGACAGAGCATTAGTTCGTTGGCTAGGATTTGATAAATCACATGATAGTTGGATTGATATTAAAGACCTAGTACAATGAGGTTTATCAAACAAAAAACTACGTTACCTATAGTTAATTTAGATATATTAGGCAAGAGGTGTAAGAAACAAAAAAGACGACATGGAAAGTTATTTCCCGATAATATGAGATGCATAGTCTGTGGCCCCTCAAATTGTGGGAAAACTAATTTGGTATTGAATCTAATATTTTCTCCACAAGGTTTACACTTTGAAAATATATATATATTTTCAAAATCATTATATCAACCTAAATATGTTCTACTGAATTGTGTTTTGAATAAAATTCCAGAAATAGGATACTATTCATATTCTGAAAATGATGAAGTTCCACACCCAAATGAAATAAATCATAATTCAATAATGATATTTGATGACGTTGCTTGTGGAAAACAAGAACATATAAAAAACTATTTTTCAATGGGGAGACATAAGAATATTGATACTTTTTACATTTGTCAAACATACAGTTTTATTCCTAAACAATTGGTGAGGGATAACACGAATTTTATTATAGCTTTTAAGCAAGATGAAAGAAATTTAAATCACATATACAATGATCATGTGATTCCGGATATGAGCTTCACTCAGTTCAAACATATATGTTCTGAAGTTTGGAATAAAGGCAATAACAAATTTATTGTCATAGATAAAACCCGTGAACTTAACAAAGGTCGATATCGATCGGGTTTTGATATGTTTGTTAAGCTATAATGTTATGATGGAGGGGAGGTGTAATAAAGTTTGTTTATTTCTATATGGATATTTAGTATAATTTCACACTTGAAACTGTCAAGATGACTGAACAAGTTAACGAACCTCCATTTTCTGAGATGACAAAAGAAGATATTATAAAAGAAATCACAGAACTGAGAAAGAATATTAAACAGAAACATCGATCACTAAAACGGGATATATTAGAAAATGAAGAAATGTGGGAAAATAAACTTAAGCCTATCTCTGGACCATTAAAGCTTTTGGTTGAGGAACAAAGAACAACAGATCCAGAGCTAGAAGCATCGGATGAAACTCAACCATTACAACAAGTAGGAAAAAAACTGAAAAGAAAAATTATCAGTATTGATGAAACATTACCTGCTAAAAGGTATATTCCAAACCCATTGCAAGGTGTTAAGAGAAAGCAAAAAAATAACCAACCGCTACAACCCGATTTTGAAAGCGATTATGAGTATGGTGAAGAGAGTGAAAATCAACCCACTCCTAAAAGGATAGCAAGTCATCATTCCAATATGGAAACGTCTGAAATGGAAAACATTGAAGATGACATGATTGTGGAGCCAATATCAGTTCATACTCCACAAAGAGAGGAAGTTTATGAAACTCATATAAGTGGAGAAGAATTAATAAAAACTCCGCAAGGGAAAAAGCAGGCAAGAGAATTTGTTGAAAAAAACTTCAAAGGAAAAATTGCAAGAGATTATTTTCTTAAACTTATACAGGGTGGTAAAAATATAGATTTTAACTATGGAGTCCGGGTTGAAGGGGATTCATGGATGATTGGTAATAAAGCAATAGAAATTGACGATAATGATTTAATTATTGATGGAACCCGATATAACGGAACACCCGGGTTATATGAGTTAATATTTATGAACATACCAAACGATTATATTTATTCTAAGGAAGATTTAGATGTTTATCTACAGATTTTGCTGACAACCAACGCTCACAGAGTAAATTATTCAAGTATGGGAAGAATAAAATCAAATAGAGGGATGAAATACAAGAATATAATTTCACATTTGGTAAATAGAAATATTAATCCTGAATTTCAAACCCAGCAAGATATGATGACTTATCCCGATATATTAAGTAGAGCTACTAGTGGAAGTGGGATATTGCTTTCAAACGCTCAGCCTAAATATATATATTATGATGATCCAAATGAAATTGTAGATAGATTACGAGTTTTACTAGCATCTCAGCAAGCAGGGAATACTGCACATACAGATGAAATAAATTCCATAATGGAAGAACTCAATGAAATGAAACCTGTTTTAGCTAAACAGATAAGTAATGTAAAAACTGAATAAATATATATTTTGATGGTATAAAGTTTTGATCATTCTTTTAGTTACCTTTGTTTAGATCATACGTGCATTATGAGTGTTGATAAATTTGGACGTCATTTAAATATTGCTCAGTGTTTAAGAGGACCTAAAGGCGAGGGTTTTGAACATACACCAGATGGCAATTATGATATTGAAAAAAAGAAACTGTGTAATGTTGCAAATGCAACTGACTCATTTGACTGTGTTAATTTACAAACGTTACAAACATCTGTTAGTAATTGTTTGACTACAGTTGATAAAAAGATTGAAGATAAAACAAGTGACATACAACATTTGTTAAAACAGTCATTAATAAAAAATGAAAAAAATGAGTTTAATGCAAACAGTGCAACTATAGCAAATTTATCTAAACCAAAACATCTATATGATGCTGTAAACTTTATATATTTTATTGAGTCTGTCGCTGAATTAACGTATGCAATTTATAATCAATTGCATAAAAAAAGAAAGAAAAAATCTAAAAAAGAATGGATAGACTTTATAATTGACAATAGAAAAAGGCTTGATTGGAACGATATCTTTTCAGTTAGGGATGAACCGGGGAATAAAGAGCATAATAAACCAGTTGTTGAAGCTCAAAATAAAATTAATACTGAGAAATGAATTCACATAGAGTCAGTAGTGTTCGAGGTCGCGGGCTGTTAGGATCAATCAAAAACGCTGTTGGAAATGTTATTAATCGTGCTATAGACATTTTACCTGTAGAACTGCATATACCGGGGTATCAATATTGTGGACCTGGCACTAATTTAAAGAAAAGACTAGCTCGTGGTGATCCCGGAATCAATAAACTGGATGCCGCATGTAAGGAACATGATATAGCATATTCAAAATTTGAAGACACAAAAAATAGATCATTTGCCGACAAGATTTTAGCTGAGAGGGCTTGGGAACGATTCAAGGCGTCAGATTCGAGTTTAGCTGAAAAATCTGCAGCGTGGACGATTACAAACATCATGAAAGCTAAATCTAAGTTTGGTGGAGGGAAAAGACAACAAACCAAAAAGAAAAAACAAACAAGAAAAAAGAAAACTCAAAGTTTGAAGAGAGCAAAATGTAATTGTAAAAAGAATACACAAAAAGGCAAAGGTTTATATTTAAAACCCTATTCTGGTTCTGGTAGTAAAAAAAAATGTATTCATCGGAAGTAATTCAGAAACTTCCTGAAAAACCATTAAGTAATTTTGATATTCTTAAGTGTGCTAATCAGTTAAAATTACCTTACTTTAGAGGTGTTTTTATGAGAGATGCTTTGCCAATAAAGATAAATGAGAATGAATCTGCTATTATCAATTTAGACAGTATAAAAGGCGATGGTACGCACTGGGTGTGTTATTTTAAGGAAGGCTTTGATGTAGAATACTTTGATAGTTTTGGAAATTTAAAACCACCAATTGAGCTGCAAAAATATTTTAATAGTGGTGATCATAAGGTTTTAATTCGATACAATTATTTTCCTAAACAAAAAAATAATACCGTCAATTGTGGACACTTGTGTTTAGATTTCTTAGCAATTAGAAGATGATTTGTATTACAGGAAATAAATCGCATTTAAAATGCACATTATTTCCTCCACTGGATTTATCATCATCAGAAGAATGGGAAATGGGATTTCTCGATTTAATGACATACAACTCTATTCCAAATGTGGAACAAAATATTAACAATATGTTATACATTGGAAATGACATAAAAATATCTTTACCTACAGGATCTTATGAAATATCAGATATTAATAAATATATAACTAAAGAACTTAAAGAGAATTATCCTACTGTAACATTTGAACTGATAGCAAACAACAACACATTAAAAAGTGAAATACTCTGTTCTGAAAAGATTGACTTTGCACAGCAATCAAATATTGGACCATTACTTGGATTTAAAGATAAAAATATACTTGAAGCTAATAAATGGCATATATCTCCAAACCAGGTATCCATTAATAAAGTTGATGTCATACGAATCACATGTAATATTATTAGAGGATCTTATAGAGATGGAATTGAAGGACATGTGTTGCATGAGTTTTACCCTTTAGTTGGACCTGGATTCAAAATTGTTGAAATACCAAAATCCATAATTTATCTTCCCATATTTAAGCAAACTAGTCTTTCAGAATTCACTATTAGATTGGAAGATCAAGAGGGGAATCTAGTAAACTTTCGTGGTGAAAATATTAATTTAAGAGTTTATATAAGAGAAAAAATACGGTGTTAAAAATGGGCTTAGTTTTCAATACTCATTTGTCAAAAATAAGTTCTTCGAGGAGAGTTCAAGCATATAAGACATCAAAGTCTGGAACTCAAGACAGTACTAACAAAGCATTCAAACCGTTAACATTAAGAAATCTTATATTTTTGAAATCATTAGGATTATTTGATAAATAAAATGGCTCGAATTTTAGATATAACTGATAATGTAACATATGATGATTCTATAAGTGAACTAGAATATCACAGTCACACACCATATTCATCAAATTCGTTAAAAAATAGTGATGAAATTAGAATACCAGTTCATCAACAAGATGTTTATACTTTACCGAGCAAGAGTTTTTTATTAATTGAAGGTAAAATAGTTAAGGCAGCTGATAATCAAAATGATACTACAACGGAATTAGTTAATAATGCCATGGCATTTTTGTTTGATGAAATAAGATATGAACTGTGCGGAACCGAAATAGACCGAGTTAAAAATGTGGGAATTACAACTACAATGAAGAATATACTCACGGCTCGTCCAGGTGATGTAAACTGGATGGAAAATGCTGGATGGAAAATCACCACTGCATCTGTACTCGATGAAAAAACACAGTTTTCTTTCTGTGTACCACTAAAGTTACTCATTGGATTCGCTGAAGATTACAGCCATATTTTACTAAATGTTAAACAAGAACTAGTTCTGTTACGTTCTTCTACTGATAAAAATGCTATTTTCCAATCAGCAGCATCCTTGCATGATATTAAAATTGTTTTAGATAAGGTTGTTTGGAAAATACCCTATGTACGGGTTGAAGATAACATAAAACTCTCTTTATTAAAAATTACTGATAGAGACCAACCATTATCTTTACCATTCAGGAAATGGCAGCTTTATGAATACCCATCACTCCCAGCTGGTAAACAACATTCTTGGACTGTAAAGGCCAGCTCAATGATGGAAAAACCACGTTATATTGTTGTAGGATTCCAAACTGATAGAAAAGACAAATCAAACAAAAATGCTTCACATTTTGATTTTTGTAATCTTGAAAATATTAAATTGTATTTAAATTCTAAATACTATCCGTATGATAATGTAAATGGCAATAAATCTCTTATTTATGATTTTTATTCAAAATTTCAATCTTCATACTACAGTGGAGTAGATGATCAACCATGTCTTGATAAAGAGACATATCTTGCTAAAACCCCATTATATGTAATTGATTGTTCAAAACAATGTGAAACAATAAAAACTGGATCTCTAGACATACGTATTGATATTGAAACATCAGCGGATATACCTGCTAATACATCAGCTTACTGTCTCATTATTCATGATGCTCTTATACAGTATTTACCATTATCTGGTATTGTGAAAAAAATTATGTGATTATAATAAAATGTGTATAAAATTTTATGTTTTTTCTTTTTTCCCCTTAACTAAAATGGACTCAGGAAAAAATTAAAACTCAAGTATTTTATTGAACAATAACATTTATTTACATATTTACATATACAATTGTATAAGAATGATAATTATTAACATTTCAATTTATTGAGAAAAAATGACAAAGCACAGTACTGAGAATTAATTTAAAGCATTAGACTATAGGCTAGTACAATTGTATAAAAATTATGATTAACATTTTAATTTAAAGTGAGAAAAAAAAAAAAACAAAGCACAGTAATGAGAATTAATTTAAAGTATTTTCAAGTTTAAAATGACCATAGGCCAGTGTGTGAATCCCATCATCACAAATGTAACGTTTGTTGTCATCACAACTCAGTGCTAATTTATTGACAGTAATTGTTTGTACATTGTGCTTTCTTGATCTAAACAGTCTCATATTTTTTCTCATTTTAATATTTTCAAACAAACAAGTCTTGTAATCATTAAATGTAATATGATTTTTTACTACAGGTTTTGTTACTCCTTTAGCTTTACGTAAACTTAGTTTTTGGATTTTCTCTAAAAATTCATCATTCATAGTTTTAAATGTATATAGTTTAGGTCTAAGACCAATAAACTCAACTACAACAATACCCAAACATTCATCTTTAAATTTCCCTAGTGTTTTTTTGTTTTTCAAAGAGAAACATTTATGATCTATCGGATAATCACTCAAATCCAGATGAATCCCCAGTTTTGGGTCCTGAAAATCCTTATACAGGTCATTAGTATGTATTAAATAAAAAAAAGAGTCAGTATCAATATATAGAATTGATACCTTATCGCCATAGTACTGTTTTATAACATTATAGTGAAAATTATACATGTGGTATTTACTAAGCTCAAGACATGTGAAGCCAACATAGATTGGTTTATTAAACAAAACTTTCTCCCTTGAACATTCAACTGCACTCAACGATTTGTTATATATTATTCTGTTCTTAAAATTAGGTTTTGATATCATCTTGTACAGTTTTTTTTCTGAACTGACTAGTTCTAAATTAGTTCTGTTTCTAACATTTTCAATGGATTTCCCAAACATTGAATTATTTAGTAACTTATAGAAATCTTTTTCAAAATTATTTTTAGCAAGTTTTCTTTTTTCAGTGTTAAAATCAATATAAGGTTTTAACCATGGACTCTGGTTAAAACTCATTACTCTATGTATTTTTTTCAATACAAGTCCATTTTCAAGAGCCTGTTTTAAATTAACATAATGACAAACATATCTAGTTTTGTCATGCAATGTAGTTAACAATTTCTTAACTTTAGAACCCTTGGGAAAATCAGAGTTTGGAAGAAATGGGAGATCATTGTGAGAATCGTGAAGATAGCTAGGATAGAAAACATCACATTCAACTATAAACCCGGTGGGAGAGTCATTAGGTACCGAGCATACATCAAACAATTCTATCTGTTTTTTATTCAACCATTTAAACCCATCTTTCGGCATATAACCAGACATAGCCCAACCATATAAATTATTCGCATCTATGTAAGTTATGTAGGAAATGTCATTGTTTTCATCATAATTCTCAACATGAGGATTATTAGCTTTAGCATATCTTTTTATACACGATGTGATTCCTCCTCTGATACCTCGTTCTATAAACATGTATTTATCATAGGACGTTAGTAACTCAAGTTCTACTTTTGTGAATTTTAACATTGCATCCCAAGTCAATGAAGGAAGAGTAAAATAATGACAAGGATCCAGCTGGTAATTATCTAAACACAGATCACGGAAACTTTCAAAGACATCTGCAAGAATCAATACATCAGTTCTTAAATATAGTTTTGAATAGTCATCCAATGTGTTACATCCAAAATGTTCCCATACTGTACAGGCATGTTCATAATCAATATCACTTATATTTTCTTCAGTCATACTATTATAAAAATATTCCTTAGGTGGTAAAGTCGTGTCTAACAATTTTTCCCATGAGTCTGTATACTCGTACGGATAAACCCCTTTCCTTGTTACCAACGGGATATCGGATTCATCAAAAAACAAACGAGTTTGCTTAAACTTTTCTTTTGGCATATTATTTGCTAACTCTGATAAACTTGCACTTAAATATCTAAAACTATCAAGGAACCTGAGTTTTAATCCCCCAGAAGTTTTCTTTGAAAACGATACATACTTTTCATTTGAATTAGGAATTAAATCGATATCACGTTGGTCACATCCCAATTGTTTAACAATAAAATGATTATCATATTTTGACCCTCCATGTAAATAAACTGGAAGAAACTTCTGATTTTGTCTTTTTAAATTACAAGAGTTACATAAAACAGACCTAAACTTTCCACTTAGATGACAATGGTCTCTGACAGGTGAATTGATTAAAGTAAACTCTGAATTACATAATTCACAATGGGTAGCATTGTTAAATCTAGATTGTTCTTCATCAGTTAGAGGACACATGGATATGTTAACATTTACTAGATCTCCAATAAGATTTGCTAAAGAAATCAGATACTCCATGAATTTTGAAGCTGCATCCCTACCGCTATAAACAATTGGTTCATTAGGTAAACTTCTTACTATGTTTTCAGGGAGCTGACTTTCGTCATACACAACATAGTAGCAAAAACTCATTGGAACATGAATTTCATTTACAGTAGTGTATTTTGAATCTTTCTGGTTTACTTTCTCAAGTAAACACTCAAAATCGCTATAAACAACTATTGGCACTTTTAAACTGTGATGAAAGTTATTAAATTTTAATACTGGAGGTGTATCATCATCATTTTTATTTGGCATGACTATCCTAGCTGGTTTATTAAATTTACAGTCTTTTTTATGATCTTCTAGTTTTAACAAACGGTTAGAACCCTGGTAGTGCTTAAAACACTTTTTACAAAATACTGCTTTCTTACCAAACTTTGACACTTGTGATCGAACCAATCGTGAAAAATTCTTAATGTAACAATAATGTTTAATTCCGTTGCTACTTGTTAATAAAAGTAGATCAAAATGGTTATGTTCCTCACTATCACTAACTCTAATTGGAAATACCTTATTTTCTTTATCTAACCCATATACATTTACTGAAACCCCTGGATTTAACCTTTCAAAAGTATTGATTTGTTTCACAGGTGTTGGAAAATTGATATCATTGAAATTATACTTATTTCTTAATGACAAATAGTTTTTATCAATTGAACAACTGTTCACATGTTTAGCAAGGATAGACCACTGAAAACAAAAATTATCATTATAATTTTTAGGATTAATTATACACATTTTCTTGACCAATGCCTTTGGGAGTGGAATATAAGAACTTCCTGATAAAGGTCGATATCTGGAAAATCGAATCATTAGTCCATCAATTGCATAGAGGGTCCATCCACTTCCTTTACCTTCATATTCACTATTTTCCCTACACAATTTTTCAAACATATCACCTAAGATATTGCTGATGTTTGATGATTGGTACACTGCTTGATTTGAAGTCTTGAAAGTTCTGATGCGTGCCTCGTCACTTAGTGGCTTTATGTAAATAGATTCTGTGATAATATTAAATTTTAACGCTCCATAATCTGCTAATAAATTTTGAATTAAATTAATAATATTTAATTTATGAGTTGTTAGCAAAAAACAAAGATCTTTAATGTTTTCATCACCATTTCTTAAGTAAAATGTTTTAAGATTTCCATGGAATGCATTGTTTATCTCGACAAATCTACCACATACATCACCACACTCTAAAGAAAATCTTGAACGTGCTCTTCTAATGTCGTAGACGTCTTCAGCTACATCAATTTCCATTTTGAAAGCAAATAATTCTACTGAATAGACTAGTAATAGCAATAATCCTGCTCTGTTCATAATTTAGTAAACTATATGGACTATTAACGAGAATATCTTGCTCTCTTCATTATTTATTCCTGAAATACATTTAATTGTAATTTTAGTAAATTCCAAAAGTGTAGAAAATGTATTTAGTTAAAATTACTAGTGTTACTTGCTTTAAACACCTCCACCTCCATCCCTGGAACTGATTTAATTTTTTCCCCTACATTCAGCATTATTTGGCTAATTTGCTTATACAGATCATCTTTTTCCTCAGTTAAGAATAATGATTTTTTGCTAACCTGAGTCCAGTAGGCCTTAGATGATTTGCATTTTTTTAAGTCTTTAACGTCGGTGATCTCTATCTTAATCATGAACCGGCCACGTTCACCAGGAGTAATCATTTTCTTAGTTGTCTTATGTTTTTTTGTTTGAAAAATTTGTTTAATAAGAGGTGAATGTTTAGTTTTAGTTTCAAATAAGTTATCAATTTTATCATCCATATCAGACTCTGAATCACTTGATGATGAAGATGATGAAGAGGAAGAGGAAGAACTAGAAGAGGAAGATGAAGAAAATTTTTCTTCGCATTTTTGTTTTTTCCCTACAGTTTTTTGAGATCTTTTTCGTTTTAAGGCTTTTGCTTGTGTAGGGTCATCTAACTTTTCATTTTGGTTTCTAAGATAACGACCTACAATACTCATAATTTTGTTAACACAGTCTACAGGAAATGATCGGTCCTTCCAAATTTTCTTTTTAAAAACAAATGCACTAATTGCCATGATTTCATTAAAAGTCATTTCATTTTTGTGAACCATCGGTAGTTTATCTTGTGAATCGATTTTTTCATAAATTTTTGCCGAAAAAGACTGAAACACCTGGTTTAAAGCCACAAACAAATTAAACAAATGACTGTCCGAAACAACATCAGGATCCATCTTTAGCTTTGATAGAGTCATGTCCCACTTTTCCAAGGAACATAGTCCTAGCAACACCAAGTTTTCAAATATCTGAATGAATCTCACCATTGAACTTACATTCATTGAAGTTGATTCATTTGACCTTTCACTCATTCCATCATCATTCAAATCAGTATGAGGAGGTAAATCTTCACGAGAACTTGGTCCTGCTTGACTGGAATCCATTTTTGATATCAGTTTTCCAACACCTGTGAATAACACATTGACTTAGTTATAACTTAATTAATTTACACCTGTAGATCCAAAACCAGACTCCCCCCTTGCAGTTTTAGGAATTTCCCGAATTTCAAAAAGCTCTGGGATTACAATTTTTTCGCATATTAACTGGGCTATCCTATCCCCCTGCCAAACATAAAAGTCTTCGTCTCTATGGTTAAATAATATTACTCCAACATTTCCTGTGAAGTCTCTGTCAACCACACCCGCACCCACGTCAATACCATTCACCAAAGCCAGTCCCGATCTTGGCGCTATTCTCCCATAGCAACCATCAGGCAGAAAGACGGCCAAATCTGTTTTTATTAATGCTTGACCCCTTGCCGGAACAATAAGATCATAGGCCGAATGCAAATCCACCCCAGCTGCAAGAGGCGAACCTCTTGAAGGAAGAATAGCGTTAGACGATAATCTTTTGAAGCACAGTTTAGATTCCATCGTAACTACCTGGAATACATAGTGGTATTTTAAGTTTCTTAAAAATATTATTTTTAGTTATATTTTGTCTAATTACTAACCTGAAACAAATTTATTCAGACTCAATTGTTTGTATTTTTTGGTATTCTGTACTTTATAACAATATTTTCGCAGATTGGATTTATAAAACAGAGTTAATTTAGTCTGCTTTAAATTATTTAATTTTCTTTCCTTGCTTAATATATATTTTGACATTTATAATCCCTGAAAAAAATAAAATAATTTCATTAAAGTTTAAAGTGACAATATTAAAAATCACCTTTATTTAGGATGATTTAAACTTACAATTTATTTAACTGAAATAAAATATTATTATTGGTATTTTAGTTATATTAAGTTAATTTTTTATATTAATTGACGCTAATTTTTAAAAGTTCCCCAACATTACTATAATTTTTCCTAAGTCTTGTAACTAAACAAATACTAATTTATGTCTTTAAATTAGAAAGAAACTTCCTATATCCGTTACTACTAGCAAGTTTTAAATAAAAGAGAGACCTTTAGTTAACACCGCAAGGTTTCCAGCCTCCCTTCTAGCCTAAGTCTTAAATTTAAAGAGAGGCCTTTAGTTAACACCGCAAGGTTTCCAGCCTCCCTACTATCCTAAGTCTTAAATTTAAAGAGAAGCCTTTAGTTAACACCGCAAGGTTTCCAGCCTCCCTTACTAGCCTAAGTTTTTACTTACCCAGTAGTGTAGTAGAGAAGACACCAAGCTGTTGATCCCAGAAAACAACTTGGTTGAACTAAAACTCGGACCAGTATATATACCCAGAAAATCACGTTGCTCTTTGACGCAAATGAGTGATAATCTTAATTTTTACAACTAAAGTCCGATTCACTGTCAGCACTTTAAACTTAAAAAATTTTCCACCCAAATCAATGAAAATAATTTGTTCAAGTATTCAGAGATCAGAAGTTGGTAGGAACCATAAATATCAAACATTTAATGATTTGTAAAAATAAAAAAAATAAAAGAAAAAAAAATAGTTAATAAAGAAAATTGTTCTAAAGTATTAGGAGAGGAGAAATCGATAGGAAAATATAAGTGGACTTAATAATGCAAAATTAAATGCACGTGGTGACAAAAGGTGAAAACAAAACATTTTACTCGCAAATTAAAGAAAATTATTAGTTTAAGGTATTAGGAGAGGAGAAATAGTTAGAAACATATGAGTGCACTCAAACATGCAAGATTAAATCCATGTGGGGATAAAGGATGCAAAGAAAACATTTTACACTAAAAACAAAGAAAATTATTAGCTTAAATATTCAGAGGTCAGAAATTGGTAGGAGCCATGTAGTTCAATAATTTATTAACTTGTAAAAAATAATAATAATAAACTATCAAAAATGCCAAATTTTAAAGAAAATCTGTTTAAAGTATCAGGAGAGGAGAATACGCTAGGAAAAATATAAGTGATCTACAACAAGCAAGATTAAAACCACATGGTGATAAAGAGTGTAAACAATAGTATTGATATCATCGACCTCGGGGGTAACCCCTACGATAAGCGATGTAAACAAACGTGTGACCTCAAGGTCGGAAAACCCCTCCGATAACAGATAACCCTAGGTCAAGAATGTTTATATCACTTATCTAATTGACCTCAAGGTCGGAAAACCCCCCGATAACAGATAACCCTAGGTCAAGAATGTTGATATCACTTATCTAATTGGTTTTTAATTTGAGGTCAATTGGGGTCAATTGCTGATAAGAGGGGAAAGAATGCAGGCACGCGACTTCTACGTCATTTTGACGTCACGGGTGATTTCCTCTCGAACCTATAAACATATACTACTTATGTACAAACTAATCAATAGTAGGTGTTACATGAATTGTAAGTTCAGTAGAGTTATTTCCACTTGGTCCGTGCGAAACCAAATAGAGTGCGCCGGGTTGACCTACACGAAGATCTTCATTTTGAAGAAGTTGTACAAAACGTGTAGGTAGGAAGATTTGAAACTTCGGTTCGTCACCAACTGTATACGGTGCCTCGCTCAATGTGCAATTAATAGCATCACCTACTGAAGTTTCCATTTTCTTGATCGTATGAATGATGTAATCGTAATGTTTTTCTTCTTTTAGTTCAGAACATTTCTTCGTAGGTAGAATTGATGATTTAGAATGAGCGTTGAACTGATCGACCAAATTTTGAAGTAAGTTCTGCGATGCCATCTTGATGTTATTGTTAATTTTCTTGTAAATAAGAATGTCCGTTGGAGATGTTGTCTCTTCGGAGGTTCGAGTAATACTCATGCTGCGTCATGGTAGCGCTCTCACTTTTATAATCGACACTACCCCCACCACTTTTTTGAAGGAAACTATTCAACCGGTAGGCATTCTTTAAAGCGCACTGCGACCTTCGATGTTTAAAACTTTTTGATGAAATACAAAGTTCGTTGAAGTAGCATTGGAAATCTTTATCAATTATTGCATTAATCACTTCGTTGCTTGTAAATGATTGTATCCAATTTGCTTTTTCCAATCCTCTTGTGTAGATAATTTTAAACTCTTTGCAATAATGATTCATAATGTGCGGCATCATGTTATAATTAATGAAACCTTCATCCCATCTTAAGTTGTGAAAATGTTTGTTCAACCATTTGTTTGTAACTTTCGCTTTAGTTGTTAGTCTATTAAATGGTACTGGAGGTTTGAACAAATAATGATAAACTATTGATGTGTTCATGTCCAAGATTACTAATTCTTTAATAATAAAATTACCATCATTTCCTCGGAAAGCTTGAAATTCAATTATACCTCTTTTAACTTCCATTATGTGTGGTGCATTAGAAAACGAAACCCGTTTATTCATGATGAAGTCTTATTAACAACTGACTTAAAAATTGAATGAGCCGACGTTTATAACAGACAGGATTGTTCTTCTTCTTTCACGTCTTGTGCCACTTCATCGATATTAAAATTGGTGTGATAGTTGTTTAATTGTCTCCACATTTCAACTTCTTGAGGTATTCTATTAAAGATTGAAGTATCCACGGGACCGTATAAAATTGGAACAAAAGGTTGTTTGTCCAATGTATCAATTAGATAGTCTTTAATTATTGCACTTGAAAATATTAGTTGTTTCAAATATCTGGTGACAGGACCGGTAGTACAACTTAAAGTGTAAAATTCTTCTTTAGTAAAATATAATTTAACATTGTGGGTAGTTAAATCTCTGAAGCGAACAATTTGTCCTCCACGATGTTTTACTATATCAACTTCAATATTTGATTCCAATAAACTTAATCTTGTTCTTCTTCCAAATGTGTTGTTACTTAAATAGCACTCCAAAAGATGTAAATGTTTCATGAGAGATTCCCAAGTAGTTTCACTGAAAGTAACCATTTTGTTTCCATGATTTAAAATAACAATTGGTGAATAATCCATTGATTTTAAAATTCCAACTGATATACTTTTTGTCATGCATGAAGAAATTGGGTAGATAATCCGAAGAAATACTTCTGTTAAAATATTGGTTGTAATGTTAACTTCAACCTTCTTCCTTTTTACTTCTTTTTCAGCTTCTTCTTCTTCTCTCTTCTTATGTTTGTTAAACTTTAGGAACTCGTCCATTTCTCGTTCAACTTGTTTTTCTATATCTGAACTATTATCATCTATTAGAGGTGTATTTTCTTCTCCGTTAGTAGAATTCATCTTGCGAATGATGTTTCCCATACGACGGTTGAAGATAGAATGAAGTTTCCACTAATTATTTTCTCGCTTTTATATTTTTCGTAAAATCCTTGAAATTTATACAATTACATAATTGTTTGTTTTCAACTTGTCTTTCACAAATAAAATTCTAACCTCAAAAATTGAAGCAGATAATTCTAACCTCAAAAATTTGCAGTCGTTGTACAATTCTTCTTAAAGTACATTCTTCACAATTCCGGTCAGCGGTGTGTAAGTAACTATTTTATCATGTAGAATTAGACAGTATGCCGAAGTTCCATCCGCTACTGGTTCTTCAAATTCCATTTCAATTTTTATATCCACACTTGATGATTTTACCGATTCATTTTGTTTTGAACAATCGATTACAATTATTGGAGCCTTGGAATAATACTGGTCAGGTGATAATAGGGGTGTATTAGTTTTTCCATAATATGACGATTGAAATCTTGCATACATATCGTATAAAATGGAAAAACGTTTTTTGCTGAACATGACATTCAAATTGTCATAGGGAAAGAATTGAGAGTTTAGGAAAACTTTACAATTCTTTATTTTACAGTGATCAAATTGACCAGCATTTGCAGTGATAACATCTTTTCGCTTAGTTTGAAAACCGAGTATTATGTACCTTGCTCGTTCCAAGTAAGTTGATGTCTTGACGGTCCATGTTTGTCGTTCTGTCTGAGGTAGTGTAGGGTATTCATAAAATTCCCAACTTCGGAATGGCATCACAATATCACGGTCAGATTTCAACTTTCTCAATAATAGGATTCTATGTTCATCAGCCAATCTTACATGAGGTACTCTCCAAACAACTTTATCCAACTGTAGTTGCTATTCCAGTTTATCTTCCGTAGTTGCAGGGTCTGCAAGTATCAAGTCCTTATTAGTTGAAGATCTGAGCAATACTAATTCTTGTTTGACATTTATTATTACCCGTTTGTAATCTTCAGCGAATCCCAAAAGCAATCGTAAAGGTACATGAAAATCAAAGTGACCGTTGGAAGCTGGTGTTATAGTGTCTTTATCGGGGGCAACCCATCCGGCGGTGACTATTGAATTCTTCTCATGCGGTGTTAATGATGTTAATCCTTTCAATGTCGTTGTTAAACCAACCTTTTTTGTTGAATCAACCGTCACCCCTGATATTTCAAATCTTATTTCATCAAAAAGATATGCCATCGGGTTATTTATAAAAGGAACTGTTGAAGCAGTTTTTCCATCCAATTTTAATACCCGTCCTTCGATGTACAAGGAACTTTCACACGGTAAAGTGTAAATATCTTGTTGTTGAATGGGGATCCTTATTTCATCGTTATTGTTTAATTTTGATGAAGTGTAAGGGTTGTGCGTGTGATATTCCTTCTCCCATAGTGTTTCGTCGAACGTTGGTCCTTGAGATATATCCAGAATATCCATCGCTGTTAAGTTTCAATCCAATCTTCTGTAGAAAACGAATGTTGTCCGATGTTAACTCTTCCAATGTTGAGGAGCTACTGAGCTCCCGACTCTTCCGTTGCGGTTTAAATGATAATCCCATGTTGACTTTTATGTTGCTGCTCTGATGTGTATCCGTATAGTAATTGTTTCTCCTCTAAAGTCAACACTATGACCGTCTTGATCCAATATGTTCAGTACGATGTCTGAAATGAAACTGGTGTTTAACGGTAGGTATATCAAGTTTTGTGGCTTCTCAACAATAGTAGAAGTGGCCCCCCTTGCGGACAGAATGACCTTGAAAATCAGCTGATCGGAAAATCAGCTGATCGGAAAAGCGCGGGAAAAAAAATCAGCAGGGTTGCCAACCCCCAGGGGTGTCCCAAAATTCCCTGCAAATTCCCCGCAGTGTTACCAACTTATATCATTTACTATAAAGTATATTATATGTTATACACTATAAACCATATACTATAGCGTAGTGCTGCCAACCTATGGTAAACAAAACACCTGGATCGCTAGGGAACAAGACCATCTGGATCGCTGGGGTCATACTATATAAAGTGCATACAATACTATATAAAGTGCATACAATACTATATAAAGTGAAAAACATGAAAATTTTGGCTTAAAAAACCTAAAAATCACAAATATCTCGAAAACGGTGCGTCCTAGGGGTCCGGGGACCTCAAAAAACCACCTTCTACGAAGTAGAGGTGCCCCCGGGGGGTAGGTACCCTAAAATAACCAAATTAACCAAAATGTTGCGGGTTGCATCCAAAAAATGAAGGGGCAATGAAGGGGCAAAACTTTGAAAATTCATATCTTGGGAATGGCTCCATGTATTGACTTTATACTTGGTATGTGTGTACACTTGGTTGGTATTAAAAAATGCATGGCAGGAAGTATCAAAAAAATGAAGGGGCAAAAAAGTTTTATTTTTTATCTCGAGAATGGGACTACAGATTTTCTTCAAACTTGGTATGTGTATACTTGTAGTATAAACATGTAATAAAATGCTAAGCATCACTTCCCAAAGTCAAGGTCACAACTGTGAAAAATAAAAAAAAACTTACAACTATTAATTTTTTATCCCCCGCTGGTGTATGACTCTACCTTTGAGTCTCTAAGTATTTGTTAAGACCACGAAGAGTGTAGTGGTCAAGGTCAGACCCATTCAAAAATTAAAAAACCTATGATTATTATTATTTCTATTTTCCGCTTGTGTAGGTCGAGGTAATATAATTAACCACAGTCTACTAAAACCTACACCATCTTAAATAACAGAGAGGGGCCCGCTGGCGCCAGGCTCTACCTTTTAAGTATTTGTTAAGACCCAGAAGAGTGTAGTGGTCAAGGTTAGACCTATTAAAAAAATAAAAAAAACCCTATAATTATTTATAATGATAAATAAAAGTCTTAGCAAAACCTACAGACAGGGGCCTTCAGGCCCGCTGGCGCTGAGGTCTACCTTATAGCAGATCAATACTTAGGAGGCGAAGGCAGTATAGTGTTATGGTATTATCTTAAAGAAAAATACTTATATTTCTAAGACAGAGGGTGAGCAGTCTTTATAAGTTAGCAGATACTAGTGTGGAGTTGCAATGCTAAGTCAGGACAGTTAAACACTTTATTCTTTAGAGTGTACAGTATGTAACACCACATGATAATTAAAAGAGGTGTACATCTTAAATCCCTAGAAGTGGGTGGAAAGCTATGTGTTGGCCGTTGCCGTACTGTCTACTGAGTAGAAGAGTGGAGGTAAGTACAGCTAGGTTAGTGATACTGTAAAACTGGTGGAATATTGTTTTTATGTTAACCTAACCTTAAAAAACGCTAATCTAGCTATCTTAGGGTTTAGTGAGACTTTAAAATATTATTGGTAAGGTAAAACAACTCAAGGGTGGTACAGATGACCGAAAGCTTTATAATTTCACTGTCATGTGAGAAAATTACCGCTGAAAACTATCTCAAGGGGACTTAGCAATATAGATAACTGAAGGCATTACTACTTTACAGTTAATTTAAATAAATTACCGCTGAAAAAGAAACATAGGGGCTGAGAGGTATAGATGACAGTATAGAGTCTGGTCAAGCTAGGAGACTACCGCTAAAAACTATCATAGGGGTATTAGTGACCGTAGAGTTTAAAATCTTGCTGTGAGGAAACTACCGCTAAAAATTATCTCAAGGGGACTATATATGGTTAACTCTAAAAAGTTATGTAAAATGTGTGTCTAGCTTACCTATGGGCTGGGTTTCATCTCGATGTATATGGGGTCCGAAGGTATCCGTGGAAGTGGCTGTGATTGGATTGGGGGTGAGTGTTGAGGTGGTGTTAGTGAGAGTTGAGGTGGTGTTAGAGTTTGATTGGAAGGGAGATAGTGGGATGATTGTGGTGGCTGAGCAGTGTATTCTATAACACAACAGGTCACTTTGAAACTATAGCAACACGAGTTCATCGTGGACTGAGACTGGCTACCGCAAAGGACATCCTGTTGAAATAATGCCCCACCAAGCATCATTCCTAGTTCAACTATGGCGGACAACACTGTTGCCCAGGCTGACTCCACTACCGACGTTGATTTAAGTAGGGGTTGGAAACTGTCAATCGACAGTTTATATTATTTAGAAAATATTTACAACAAAATGAAAGATATACTACGTGAAAACCCCGGAATCAAGATAAAGATGGCTCTGGATTACGATTGGTCGGAGGTGCATCAAGACCAAGTAGTGCCGCAGTATTCGCCACCTTCACTGCAGTACAACTCCTCAGATGAATCCGAGGTGAGTACTCCCCCCACCTGCCTAGATAATGCCCCACAGTCAGTTATGAAGCAACCAAAGTCACTATTCCAAATCTGTGAATCTGTAATATTAGATTGTGTTGGGTGTGTTTTTGAATTGTTTCAACTTAACTTACCACCAGTTATTTTAGAACATTTTATCACTATACATTGGCGTACATTCCATGAACCTAACCTTCAAATTTATCATGGGAGATTGAGTGGATGCATATGTATAATGTTCGATAATTTGCCTTTGAAAGAGTCTATCGACTTGTACTATCGTGATGTTAATTCTTACATTACTAGAGGCATTTCATTGTCCTGTTGCCATGATCGAATATCAAAAGTGGATGAACTGGTACCATTAGCATGTGAGTATATTGGGGTCCTCCCCACCACTTCCTGTTGAGACAACACTGCACTAGTTAGTCTGTTTAGCAATGGTGAGGTGGGAGTTTGTATTAGTGGATGTAGACCAGGTGAATGAAGTTTACTTAAACTTGTTTAGCCTGATGATGTGGGACCCGAGACTTCAAATACAAGTCACACTAGAATACTCCAACAATGGTGAGTATTTCATTTTGGCTTCCTACAGTTTGATTGTGGTATGGACAGGTCCCCCCACCACATCCTGCTGAGATATCAGTCAGTCAGTTTTCTGTAGCATAATGGAGAGGTGGGATTTCATATTATTTAACATGGACCAGCTAAACGAAGTGTACTTATGCTTATTAAGTTTGTATGCACGTGACCCGGGAATACAAATTCGGGTCACGCTTCAGTACCAGCTGTCCGATAATGGTGAGTGTAAATTTTTTTATCAGCGCGGAAGTGGCTGTGATCAGTCGGTGGTGAGATGTTCTCGTGCTTAGACGTTATTGTGTTTGAGGGCTACTTGAGCCCTATTTTTACATGTCTCTTCTTCTGCCCTCACACGGTGCATATTGCACCATTTGTAACTATAAATTACCACATTTGTATTCCATCCGGGGAATTAACCCGGGTGGAATACAAGTGGTTGGTTTTTTACAATTGTTACCGGTGCAATATGCACTTCTCCACCGGCTGGCTGGAACACTTCTTGCGATAAGGTTAGTAGTAGTGGTGGGGGAAGAGTGGTTGGGTTAGCCATCTCTTTTGGGTTATTCAGTCATGGAGCACACTTGTGTTGAGTTTGACGTTTTTGAACATTCCCTGTTCCCCGTATGGGTTCAGGGAATTTGCTATAGGGGCCACCCTATACAGGTGGTCCCAACATTGGTGGTGCGATACCATCTATGCATTTCCCCCGTGTTACGCGCCAGTGTTAAAACCCATTGGCGCGTAAGATATCTGTGCCACAATTGTGGCACAGATTACACAACCGGCCCTGGTGAGTGTATTTCCATTTTATTTTTACTCCTATTATTTTCTGTAGGTTCGAAGGGTAACGTTTCGTTACCCTTGTGTTTCTATTATTAAATATTATTCTGATTTCTTATTTTTGATATAAATTATTTTCTGTAGGTTCGAAGGGTAACGTTTCGTTACCCTTGTGTTTCTATTATTAAATATTATTCTGATTTCTTATTTTTGATATAAATTATTTTTGCGGTTCGAAGGGTAACGTTTCGTTACCCTTGTGTTTCTATTATTAAATATTATTCTGATTTCTTATTTTTGATATAAATTATTTTTGCGGTTCGAAGGGTAACGTTTCGTTACCCTTGTGTTTCTATTATTAAATATTATTCTGATTTCTTATTTTTTGATATAAATTATTTTTTGCGGTTCGAAGGGGGTAACTTTTCGTTACCCCCTTTGTTTTCAACTGTTTTCCACACCACGGTAGGCATGTATGCCAGGCCGTACAGTTGTAGGCGCGTTCTTTTTGTTAACCCAGAGCTTCCCCCGGAGGCCGAACCTCTGGGGTAGGTTGCCCCAACCATCGCAACCTACGGTGGTAGCCACTCCATTACAAAAATGCTACCTCCCTTTTTATTTTTTTATTTTTTACTTTTTATGTATTTTTTTATTGTGCATCTCAACTTCTGCGTTTCCCGAGCACATACAGGGAAAACATGTTACGTTTTATGGGGTTTAACCCAACCTGTATAACCTCTGTCCCTGGTCTTATAAGGTCTTACCCCGGCCTGATAGACGAGGGTGCCAACTCAATAAGAGTTCACCCGGGATAGATCCCGGATGTGGTACTCAGCAGAAGCTATAGCGCACTTTTTATTATTATTTTTATGTATAATACAGTCTACTGTGACTGTGTTTTGTTTTTCATAAATTTCTATTACATTATTATGGAAGTTCCTTAGAAATTGAGCTTTTTCATTTCCCTTTGTATGAATAACATCAAAGGGTTTTAGCAGAGAACGCATCAGTTTCTTACTGAATGGCATTTCACCATCTTCCCACTTTATCCTGTGGAAGTGGTGAGTCAGCCAGTTAGCTGTTCTCTGCATTTTTTCATTTAATCTGTTGAAATTGTAAGGAGATCGGAACACTATCTGTGTTCTATACGATCTCCCTACAATGGCCAGCTCTTTTACAATAAACTCATTATTATTGTCTTTGAACCCGTGAAATTCAACTACGGCCTCCATTCGGCCACCGGGTGTACAGTAAAATTTCGTCTACTAAACGGTCACACAAATACGATGGTAACTGATCCGATTGAATTTCATTACCCGATATAACTTGATCGATAAAAGCTTTAATCTCGTTTTCAATATAAAACAATTCTAAAAGAGACCGAGATATTAGCGATAAATTATTTAACAAAATGTACCATTCGGTGTTGCCTAGAGCTAGGGAGTGATCTCCATCAGAGATGAACACACAATGATTACCAAACACTGGGGACACCTTTATACTATAGGTTCCCTCGTTTACAATTATTCTACTCTTATTTTCAAGCGATAGCGTTATTTCATTGAATTTGCTGTAAAATTGGCAGAATAGGTCATATGACCAGTAAACTAGACCGTTTCTCCCCTTGAATAAAATTCCGAGAGAGTTGTCTCTGTTTTTGAAGATCCCAGTTATAACACATTTCTTTAATTCCGAATCTAGGTAGTGAACAGATTTTAAGAATACCCCGGTTACCAGATTGATGGGTTCGTTAATTTTAGGAATAGGTGCGGGATCCGCTCCGCTTGACTCCATGATCATGACTGACCAATTATGTAATTTCGTTAGAGTTAATTTCTTTTACTACCGGAGTCAAGTTAAAGACTGTTGCCGGCGACCCCTGTCTCTAGCGATTTGCATCCAAATTGATTTTCTATCTTCCTCGGGTAAAATGTAAACCTTCGTTACGAGAGGTTTTGAAAATGTAACTTTTTTCTTTGTCATGATTAAACGGCCACCTTGCGTACCTCCCCTGTTATGGGAGTGTATGTGAAGTGGTCGTCGTGCAGGATTAAACAGTAGGCCCAAGTGTTTGCTTTAAAGTCCTCGTCGGCCTGAATTTCCAATTTTATTTCTACACCCCCGGTTTTTATAGACTCGTCTTGTTTAGAACAGTCGATGACATACAGTGGGCATTTAGTTTTAAAGTCATTAAAATCCAATATTGGGGATCCCACTCTACCGTAGTAAGAGTTTTGAAACAACTTGTAATAATCGTAGTATAGAGTGCTGTTACCATTGGTCGGTTCATACGGGTAATATTTAGAGTTTAAATATAATTTTATTTCTCGAATTTTGCATGAATCAAAAAGACTCATATCTTTTACTAAATTGTTCCTTCTATCGGTTTGAAACCCTACAATAACCATTCGAGGGACCTCTAGTCTGGAGCTACACCTGATAGGCCATGATAATACTTTGGTAGTCGTCGGTAGGTTGGGATATTCGTGTATCTCCCATGAGCGGAATGGTATGTGGATAGCAGGATTTTTTTCGATAAATCTATAAAGTTTAAGTTTTGTCGCATCATTTACAGTAATGTGAGGGACCCTCCAGTAAATTTTAGAAATTTTTAAATCTAATGTTCCAGCCGTGGTTGTCAAGGCAGCGTTTAAATCAGTAGAAGATCTTAGCAAAATCAATTCTTGCTTGACGTTTACTAAAACTCTTCTGTAATCTTCTGCGAATCCCAAAAGTAATCGCAAGGGTATAGAATAAACGAAATCCGTGACCGTTTCCGATTGCCCTGGCCCTAGCCAGCATGCGCTTTTTAAACTATTTTTCTCTTCACCGCGCAAAGACACTAGATGCTTCAATGTCGTGGTAAGTCCGACACTTCTGATGCGATCCACGGTTACACCGAAAATCTCAAACCGGATCTCGTCGAATAAAAATGCAATTGCATTGTTTATAAATTTAACATCCTGAGCAGTAGTGTTATCGGTTTTGACGGCGGAAGCTTTGCCTTCAATTATAATATAACTATCAAACGGAGCGGTGATTATGTCTTGTTGTAAGATGGGGATTCTGATTTCATCGTTATTTTTATAAGTAGTAGACGCGTAAGGTTGATGTGTGTGAAACTCCATATTAGTAATACTATCATCATACATAGCTATATCGTCTATTGCCAGTAGAGCCATTCTTGTAAACTTTAAAACCGAGAGAGCGTAAGAAATTAATGTTTTTCCAACTTAACTCGTTGGCTTTCCGTCTAGGACTAAGCACTTTTATATGTGATGTGTCCCTATGTAGTACCAGCCCCATTGTGTCTAAGATGAAGTCTAACCGAAATAGGTTCTCCGCGAAAATTTATAAGGTTTTGATTTTGGTCTTTAAAAGACACACTAATGTTTGTGATACGTTGAGCGATCACAGGCAAGTAAATAACATTCTTAGGTATTTCGATGATTTTATACCCGGGTGGTACGGCCGGATAGAACTCGTGTATTACATGTCCCTCGATACCGTTCAGATATGACCCGCGAGTGATATTGCATTCTACGCGTATGGAATTCACTTTTAAAATATCTACCGGTAAAGGTGACGTGTGTAGTATATTGGCCGGTAATATTTCAGGTTTGAAACCTAGTAGTTTGCCAATATTTGCCGGTTTTTCGAAATTCACCGCCTCTGAGCAATTTAGTTCGGCTTTCAATGTATTGTTGTTAGGTTTTAAACTGAATGTAACTTCTTTCGGTAATTTTCCCGCGATATACTTTTCAATATCTTGGAGTTCATAAGATCCATCAGGAATATGAATTTCTTTATTGTCACCATAATAAAATATATTGTTGATGTTTTTTTCTATATTAGGTATAGAGTTCCAAGTCATAATCTCTATGAGACCGAGTTCGTATCTCCCATTACTGACATCGATAGGGAATGACAGTTCATGTGATAGTACACTACTTGTCCCCGTGAGACAAAACATTACTGCTGAGAAACTTTAAACACAAGTGTCCACAAACGACTGAATTAAAACTTTGCTCTCTCTTACTATTATAATAAATGTCACAACCTTTGAAGTATTCCAATAGCTCCGGTGGGGGTCTCAGATTACCGAAACTGTCAAAATAATATACTTTATTATTAAGCTTTTTGTAGCATACCCAGTGAGTACCGGTACCACCGCTGGAATCTAAATTTATTATAGCTGTCTCATAAGCCCTGGGGCGAGTGGGTAGGTTATCACGCATAAACACTCCTCTAAAGTTTGGTATTCCCAAGCATTTCGCATAATTCATTAATTCGTAGTTTGTAAGTGGTTTTATTGGTATTTTGATGTTTTTTTTTTCTTGAGCTACGCCTTTTTCTCTTGCCGGAACCTTCTGTTCTGTACGGTCTTAGATATAACCCCTTGCCTTTTCTTTTTGGACCCCGTTTTTTCCTTTTTCCCCCACCAAATTTTGTTTTTGCCTTCATGGCTGTTGTGACCGCCCAAGCTGCGGCTTTTTCCCCAATTGAAGCGTCACTCGATTTTACTCGTTGCCAAGCTCTTTCGGTCAATACTTGGTCCGCGCGCCTCCGGTTTTCCGAATCTTTATATCTCGAGTATGCTATATCGTGTTCTTTACACGCTTGGTCTAATTTATTTATACCCGGATCGCCTCTTGCCAATCGTTTTTTCAATTTAGTTCCTGGTCCGCAATACTGATAACCTCCGGGCAGATGAAGTTCATAAGGTAAAGCGTCTATCGCTCTGTTAACAATAGAAGAGATAATACCTCCGCCCCCTTTGACAGTAGAAGGCCGAATGATGTGGGTTCTCTTTGATTTCCCCATTTTATTTGATGTATCTCAGCACCTCGTATAGCTTGTTTAATAGGGTTTCACGTATACAGGTCAGTTCTAGTATTTCTAATGCACTGGGGTGAGAGGTTTCCACTGTATTACTGAATTCATTATACTCTAAAACACCACTGTCGGTTATAAAGTAAATGCGACCGTTTATATATCTAAAGGCCCCACTAACTCGAGCGGGCACACCAAACAATACGGATGAAGTGGACCCCAAAAAGGTTCCCGTGAATGTACATTCGTTTATTTCAAATATGTAATAATCGTCAGCAATGAGAAGTGTTTTACCGGAATTAGTTGAAACAACAGCGTTAATCTTTGACACCTGTTTCCCCAGTATTGTGTTTATGTTGTAGCTTACTTTTAGATTCAGTGTTGGGAATGAAAAGATATATACCTGTTTGTTTGTAAATAACGCAATCTCTCCATTGGGTCTCTGGTAAATGCCTGAAACCTCATAAAAGTCTCTAGGTAAAAACCCCAACCAATCGGTTATCTTTGTTGGCTTAGTATATTCCTCAGGGTATCTATAGCTTGGTATTAAATTTATAACCCACACATAATCTCTAAAGAATGCGAAAATCTTTTTATTAACTATAACAAATGTTTTTATTTGGTTTTTTATCTCACAAATATCTCTGTTCTCTTGCACATACGGTTTATGTGTAGTCGTGGTAGTAGAAGTAGTGGTTGTAGCAGGGGTTGTTGTGGTAGATGTTGTGTTTCCCGCACGTCCATACAAGAACTGAACCGCCAGTATGTCGTCTTTACTTAGAGTATATTCATCAAGCGATGTGATATTTTCGGGGTCGCGGTATAAAGGATACATTATAGAACTTTTATCATATGAATGGTCTAAGCCTAAGGCGTGACCAATCTCATGTAAAATAGTTAAAAAGAACGATGAATTTCCATGTTGAGGTAGTGACATTGAAAAATCCCAAGTCTCTTCAGAATCCATATGGATATCGGTTTGATTGTAATGTGGGGTGGGGAGAAACGCGTGTCCAAGGACGGTCCCAGGACCGTCAAATTCGTAATAACACGTATCATGACGTGAATAAAAGAAATGTTTTATATCGTTGGAAAATGATATAATAATTGTAGGGTTTTTAAAATCTCTTTTAAAAGTTACATTTATATGACTTCCCCATAGAGCGAAAGCTTTTTCGATAATTTCTGGGTGTAAATTATTCCCAAACTGGAACCATGTTATCTGAGTGCTATTCCATTTCCTGTTAGGGATTGCTGAAAATGGTAGTAGAACATCTTTATTCCCACACCTGGGTTGAGACATTAACTGTAGCGTTTCATTATCTAAAATACCAGTGCTGTTTAAACCGAAAGTGTCTTGGAATAATCTAACTGAATTATGTATATCCTCGGTCTTGGCGTTTTCATTGAGGTAACCATAGCGTGTAAGATACTCTACCGTCTGGTTGCACAAGACCAAGGGCAATAGAGCTATAAATAATAAAACAGACCCCATCCTTAGTGTTCAACACTTAACAAGCATCTGATTGTTCCTCGAGGTCAAACCCCTATTTAAGGCCATCATCATTAGACTCTCTTGTTTCTGCTTACATCACCACTGCCATCAACCATCATGTCACTTTCTAAAAGACTGGCTGTCTGACCTTTACCAACAGCAAATAATTCCTCCCAATTGAGATAATCATCCTCACCGGCTGTAGGTAATGACACGGTTCTGCCCGACTGTTTCTGATTGATGTAGTTGAAAAGTAATACTCCAAATTTTCTCAGGTTTTTATCGTGATATATTTTATTATTTTCGATTTTACCTTCGCACTTTGCTAAACGGTCCTTCATTTCATTCAAGGTCAGTTGTTGGTTGACCAAGTTAGTGGTTACCAGCGTTAATTCTTTTTGTACAAATGCTTTTGTAGCTGCATCCTGACTGTTTACAGGGTTATTCAGATTAATAATTTTATTATTATTGGCATTGTAGTCACTGTTTTTGGTGTGTAAGCAGATTTTTTTTATGGTGTGTAGATTAACAGCATCACTGTCTTCAATGGGATCGCTGATATTTTGTAATCTTTTTCCTAGGAATGTGTATCCATCCTTGACTGTGGGAATACTTTTTATATCAACATACACTTTTGTAGCGGCATCTCTGGAAGCCACGGGGTCGCCCAAGTTAGTTAGTCTTTTCTTTTCGATATCGAAATTCCCTTCAGGTGTTAAATTAAATCCATCTCCTTTCGGACCTTTGAGATCCTTTTGATCACCCTTTAGGGTACGTCCAAACTTGTCGATGGTCATTTTAATAATGCTTTATATCTGCTGTTACCGGCACCTCTTATATAACCTGCCTCCCTCAGCTCTTCAATAATACTTATGATTTCGTTAGCGTGCACCCGGTTACCGGTTTCAGTAGACATACAGATATGCTTGAGTCGTGCCACTAATTCATTAATATCATCCCAGTAAATTATGTTGCGGGATCTTTCATTTTTCCACTCTACACCTCTACCCCTCAATGGAGGAAACAGGATTCTAATAAATTTTTTATATTTTGTACCTCTTGTTCCTTTGAGCTTTCCATTATATCTATAACCCTCTCTATGAGCATTACAAGCCGTCAGTATACTTTTATATGTTTTCATATCGTTTTCGGTGGTTGTTTTTTTATCCGGAACATTTTTAAAAATGAGTTCATACAATCCCTCGGTGTTGCCATAGTTTACACCCCCTATAATTATATTACCATCGCTATCAAAGTCCATTGTTTTATCTCCAATCATTAAGGTTTGATTTTCATACCTAGGTCCATACGTATAGTCTATAACTTTTTTACTGGTAACGTCTTTTAAAAAGGTTTTCATATATTCTTTGGTTAGGCTGTTATTGAAGTGTTCATTCACTAGCTCGGATGCAGATGATTCAGACACCAAGTCTGACAGTTGTGTTGTAGTTGCTCTTGGAGTCGAGGAGACAGAGGGAAAAAACTCATCCTCACTGTAATCCATGTTTTCCATTCCTTCTTCTTCCTTGATATCCTGTTTTGATTCCTCCTCCTTTTTTATTTCTGGCTGATTAACATTTTTTCTCAGTTCCTTCAGTAGAGGGTTATATTGTTTTTCTAATTTAATATCTGTCTCTTCGATACCTTCTTTGAACATTTTATATTTACGCCTGATGGCGTTTCGCAACTGTATTAGTTGCTCTGTCAGTTGTTCGCTCTTGCGTTTCATATTTGCAAATGATTACCCGGGGTGGATTACTTCTAATTTATGGCATTTCCACCTGTCTTATAAACATAGCACGCTTCTTATACCTCTTTATATAATTGATAACATCCAAAAGTGAAACTCCTTTACTCAAGTCTAAGTCTTTATAGTATCTCTGTTCTCTTGCATCAAATTTGGGAATCATATAAGGTATAGTAAAACTCTTAAATACAAAAGTTCTTTTCCAACCATTTCTCCATTGAGGTATTTCCGAAATAATGTACCTATCCCCTTCGATAGTGTCTTCCATATATTTCTTTAAAGCGATAAGCGGTCTCTGATCATTTATGTGTTGTAATAGGAAACTGTTTAAAAGCCAAAACTCGCTGGGATTAGCACCTGTAAATGCTCTCCATTGGTCGAATAACTTTTGGTTTGTCACTGTGTATACTCCCCTGTTTAGAGATATTCCAAATTTTTCACAGTGTATAGGTAGAGTGGGTAACGCTTCTTTTAGAAATTCTACTGTATAGAGTCCTTGACATAGGTTGTTAACACCGATATATGGTTTATTACGATAGCCTTTGGGAATACCATCAGGTACAGGACCGTAAGCTGTATTATAGCTTATATCTATGTAACATTTCAAAGATAGTGCTAATTTGTAGATTTTTAGAGGTGATCTAATCGGTATGGTTCTCTCCGTAAGCAGTATACACTTGCTGGCATAGGGTATTTTACTTCCGTATTCCAACATTCTATTGCATATTTGTGTAAAGTTTACACTACCGTGGAGGTTACGTAGTGGTAGGGGTTGGCCAAAGATATCGGGAAATGGTCTAAACCTGGATATTAGATTTTGAGGGTCCCTCACTGTACAGTTTGCCATGTCTTCATGGTATATTACTAATTCCAAAGGGATATTTTTCTTTTCACAATGAAATAAAAAGTTTAACCATGTTTCACGGTTATATGTCCGCTCACTGGCAGATATCATCAAAAGTACCACAGGGGGTAGCATAGCTGAATATGTGGGCCTCTTGTGTCGCCAACACCTTTTATTAAATTGATAGCCATGTGGGGGTTTACGACTACAGTAATTACCACAAAATCTCTTTTTATCCTTATAATAAAATGTACAAAGATTGGACTTGACGTTGTGTAGTTTTCTTTTGAACCCTGTCAAGTCGTTAAATGTATAGATGCGAACCATTATATTTCCGTAATAAAAGTGTCCAAACCAACTCTGTACCGCCCCTTATAAGGATCACGAGTCTTATCAATTACAATGAATCCATAATTATCAACCCATGCTTTACCACACATTTCTTTGAATTTCTCAAATGGCATATCGGTGGTTACATGGTCATTATATATATGTCTTAGATTTGTTTCATCTTGCTTAAACAGGATAATAAAGTTGCAGTTGTCCCTGATAAGTTGTTTTGGGATAGCACTGTATGTCTGACCCAAATAAAATGTATCAATATTCTTGTGTCTCCCCATGGAAAAATAATTACGAATATTATCGTGTTTCTCACATGATATATCATCGAAAATCATAATAGAATTCCTTTTACTGTCGTTTGGATGAACTACTAGTTTATTATCATCATAGGCGAAATATCCCACCTCTCTAGGCATTACCTTTTTTAATAATTGATATTTCGGTTGGTAAAGAGACTTTGAAAAGACATAAATGTTTTCGAATCTTAATCCATTAGGGTCAAATAGTAAGTTGAATAAAACATTTGTTTTACCACAATTAGACGGGCCAGCTATAATGCAACGAATGGAATCGGGTAATAATACTCCATGCTTATTATTTTTTACAACACCAGACCCCATTACTATGTCGTAATTTCTGACAGGAAACGTGATATCCTGTTTCTCAGCCTTCATCCTGAGCGATTAGATAGTAGTCACGACCGCAAGATAATTTATACCGCCGCGTCCCGGATACTGTGGTCGCTCATTACGACTTGGCCTTGTCACGGATTTGTAATTTTCCCTTCACCAAGTCCTTCACATTTACCCAAGAGTCATAATTACTGTCGAAATTGAACCACCTGACCTTCACTTTATCTTTTTTACGTTGCAACACTTTCTCGACAAGATAGACTTCACCTACTTTCGACTTTAATAACTCTTCGCTGTAGAAACCTCCTTTTAGTATTTCACCATTATGGTCTTGCAAAATGTACGTTACCGGTCTCGTGGGTTTTATGGCATAGACTGTAAATACCTCATTAGACCATGAAGGTAGATAACTTTTTTTGAAAACTCTTTTGTATTTACTGATTCGCACTTTATCGCCGAGTTGAAACTTGGGTTTTTTATGGGGGCTTTTCCTAATATTATTAAGTTTTTTTTAAAATAGTTTTAACATGTTTTTGCCTTACATCTTTTGGTTTCATGCCTATACTGCTATGTTTTGTATTGTTGTAAGACTTTACTATTTCTGGTAGAATACTTAACCATTCGTAACTCCCCCTGGCTGTAAATAGTTTCCACATACGGGACTTTAGTGTTCTGTTTAATCGTTCTACAATACTTGCTTTTAATTCAGAAAAAGTATGATAGTGGTTAATATTATATTGTTTTATAAGTTTGTTAACATGTTTATTAAAAAATTCATTTCCTTGGTCTGTCTGAAAATTTTTCATTTTATATTTGGCTAGGATTGGTTCTAAGGCTCTTGCTACTTCAAGACCCGATTTGTTTTTAATAGGAATGGCAAAAGCAAATTTTGTTAAACAGTTAATTATAGTCATTATATATTTATAACCTTTGTTAGTTTTCGAATATGGTTGCATCTCCACAAGATCCGCTTGGTAGAGATCATTTAACCCTTTTAGTGTGACTTTTCTTCTGACATAGTTTTTCCTACTTGGAGCATGAAGTTCATTAGCAATAGCTTCCCTTACATCCATCTTTAAACTAATACTTTTTATTTAGTCTTTTTGTATTTAAACCCCCAATTCTACTGCCCCTGCCACCGCAGTAGAAAGCGTGGCAGCCTTCCAAATTAGTTGCTGCCCCCGCACCCCAATTTTTTATATTTTTATACAGAAATGGTTAAGTCCTCCTGCAGGTTTTTTTTATATTTTTTATAACCATAGCCCCAACCATCGCTATGGTTTGTGAAGGCCTTCCAAATTAATTGCCTCCTCCATTATTTTTCCACACTCGCTCACACATACAGGTTTACGGACTTTTCAGTCGTGCCAGTGACCTTCATTCACACCGGGCTTTTCGAAGGCGAAATCCGAACCCTCCTCGGGTCAGGGCATCTCAATCTACTAAGCCCTTAGTCCGTGGCGGTCGTGGGGAACACAATGTTTTACTGTTTTTAGGCAAACCCACTCATCTGTCAGGACTTACCAGGGATTAACCATGCCTTGACAGGTGACCTCTCCATGGACACACACACACACACACACACATACACACATTTTCTTTATTCATTTAAAACAGTCTTTACAATATTTACAAGGTTATGACAGGTTAAGACATTATTATGTGCAGATTCATAGTGCATGTCATATTTACGCATGACCTCCTTGACTCTGTTTAGAATATTTATACCGTTAGGCACAGGGTATCTCATAAAGCAGGGGACAAAACCATCTTTCTTTGCTCTCTTTAGCGCTCTTTTATATCGTCTTTTTTCTGCCCTAATACATTTATATTCCATTAAGCCATACTGTTTGTAGTATGCGTCCTTCTCCAGGACACAGAATACATGTTTCAACCCCTCGTCTTCTGTCATAACAGCAACTTTGGGTGCTTGGTCAACTAGTTTTTTGGTTAGGTTTTTATTGTTTTCCAGTGCTAGATTCAAGGTATGTGTCAATTCAAAGTTTTCTCTCCTTAATTTATACTCCCCATACTTGCGAATTGTAGGTAGGACTACTTCAAATACCCAATCCTGGAATCTTTCAGCTACTTTCATTTTGGATCTCATAATTAATTGATATAAACCCGGTTCACTGATAAATACAGTATGTTTTTGAAAGTTCGAAGGGGGTAACGAAAAGTTACCCCCTTTGTTTTCAAATGTTTTACGATACTTTTCTCTGACATGGTCTCTGATTGCTTTATTTGAATTTTCATACTCTAGTATCTCACATATATCTTTTGCTTTAAACCATGGATTGTTTTCAGAATCGAATAAGACAGTTACAGGGCTGTTATCAAATATGTAGGAATGTAGTACTGACATATTTGAGGTTAGGAAACACGTCTGTTCGCTACAGAGGTTGGGCATAAAGAGAAAAAATAATTTAATAATTTTAATAAATTAAAGAGGTGGAGGGGGAAATTAAATAATTACAGCCAATCACAACGTGACACGCTTATTTTTAACCAATCACAAGCTTTCTAATTATGACCAATGACGACACACTTTTGAAAGGTTAACTGCTTGTGTCACAATATTGAGGTCACCCTTCCCCTCCCCCTCCCCCCGCCTCTCTCTCTCCCTCCATGGCTAGCTCTCTCTAGTCTCTTCAGTCTGCCACCATGCTTCTAACAGTTATAGTGTTTTTAAGTAAAGTGTTTTTTGGGGGTTGGGAGAGGAGGAGGGAGGAAAAATTATCGGCTTTTAGGGAATTGTGTAACGAGTTGGATGAGATTGAAAAGAGAAGGGATTTTCTTTATAAGAAGAAGGTGGAGATGATGGATTCATGGGTGAGTTGGAGGGGGTATGCCCCTACTCTTTCTTACTTGTTGTTCTCGGGAGTTAGTTGTGGTGTGGTTGTGTAGTAAGATGTTTCTAACGGTGTTTGTGTTTTTACAATGGTTGGGGGGTCCCTATAATACTTTTGTTCAAGAGAAATATTTGAGTAGATATTTTGAATTAGAACATAAGATAAACGAAATGAAAAAGGAACAGCAGGAGTTGGAGAAGTTTATTGAGTGGTGGGACTAATAGGTAAGTTTAGGTTGTTTAAATCCATAGGGTACTGTGTCGTAGTTATCTTCTAGTTTTCTTTTAGGACCAGTGATCTTAAACTGTTTGATTTCAGTGACTGTTACAATATTTTTATCTTTTGTGCGTCTGATTCTATTCTCTTCAACTTGTAATATTTGAGCGGATTCACTCAAAACCATTTCTTTCAATGTCTGAAAGTTTACCAATTTAGAAGTTTTAAGATTCAGTGTTAGGCCCTTAACTTTACATACAGGGATCAATTTCTGTTTGTTGGTAGACCACACGAGATAGGCGTAGGTCTTCGGCCCTCCAGATACAAACTCTACTATGTAGGACCCGGGTCCGTGCTCTACCAACTCGTTGGTCATTTCCCCAAGGTAGTCCCCTGTAGGCACTTTATACAAATTACCTCTCAAGTAATATATTACCGAATCTGTATCATAATATAGGACTTGACCTCCCAACTTTTCAAGATGTTCATATAATTTAAGTCGGGCATGGGCAGTAGTGTAGGCCGCGATCACAACATTCACATTTCTTAACGCCTCTCCCACCTCATCAATGTACTCCCAGCTAACAACTAACACTTCTTCATTGATAACCTGTATCATGTTTATCTTTATTTCAGGACTAATTAACATTTGAAAGAAATCTTTCGGGTCTCTAACAATTGAGGCTTTGGTTTGGTTCTCCCTCTGTCCGAATTTCCCCCAGAAAGAATTCAACATTAATTTTGCCAAAGACCTTAAACCCCCATTCTTAGCAATCTTGTTTTTCTCCAGTTTTACCCCCTCATGTTTATAGTAATCAGCAATATACTTGTCTTTATCTTCTTCGGTCTTGCACCAACTAGGAAACCCTGACGCCTCCTGTTTCATTTTCAAAATTTATTTATAAAATCAGTAAACAGACCACCGGTTTCATAAGTCGCCACTTGGTATTCCCAGAGTTCATACATGTCTAGAATCACATAACCCTTCTCTACTGCCTTTCTGATCTCCTGCATTGTCCAAGTCCCTACCAATGCCCTCTCATTACTTTCATGAAAACATTCCCCCTGATTTAAAGTCTCTCCACAAGTTTGACACAAGACAAACATTAATTTGTTGTTCATTTTTACTGGGAGCACAGGGTGGTATAGGTCCCTAGGCGGTAAGATTTTACATTTGAGCAAACCTTCTACGCCAAGTCCCCGCTCTCTGCACTCCCTATCTCCTACATAAATTTCAGGGTGGCCTACGGGGTAATTGCAATATTTATTAACATACGGATAAAGAGAACAAACATCTACATACTGTATAGTCTCTCCCTCCACGCATTTATGATAAGCTTTCGCATTACCGGTCCTACCTCCAAAAAATGAATCTCTCGGGTCAAGGGGAAGACTGTTCAGTATCGGTAGACTGTCCAAGTGTTTGAGGTTCTCATCCTTTTTCGTTTTCCTAAACTCGCACTCCCACATTTCAATAACATTACTTCCGAGTTTCTCAATTTTCTTTAAAGTCCTCTGATAACGCAAGTGAAGTGAATCAGAGGGATCCTCCTTCAGAGGGGCCTCCCGGCTGTAAGGGAAACATTTAGGGCAACCGTGCCAGTAACACCCATGAAATTCATAAATGTTTTCCCCATCAAAACCATCTACTTTCGCCCCATTAATTTTAACTTCTTTGCCTCGGCCTGCATGCTCAATCCTAACACCACGCTTCTCCTCTTCCCACGATAGCCACTGTAGGGCTACGGCTGACTGATTGTCCGTTAATCGGTACCCACCTTTCGGGATCAAGCCAATTGTATTAGGTTTTAGGAATTTTCGGCGGAAAGCCAGGTTGCACGCGCTGGCAATAGTCACGGCCTCTAGAAACGGGTCTACGCTGCATTCTTTTAAAAATAAGGCTCTGAATTTAATACACGCCTGCGCCAGAATCTCAACATCCGAAATGCAATACTCCAAAATTTCTTTTTGAAAGTCAAATACATAGCCACTGTTCACTTGTTCATTATACCATTTTTCAAAGTCATCATGGGGTTTCTCAAACATTGACTCAGGGCAATAAAACTCTTTCGCGGGCATCGGGCCTACATAATTTTGATTTGCAACTGTGTTGAATAGGTGCGGGAAATAGCCCTTCTTTTTCTCCGGAGGCAAGTCAAACGCTTTCGGGAGTGCAGCGAGGGGCATGGGGAAATAGCTTAGGGAATCAACAAATCTAACATTATCCATTTCTATTAAAATAATCTTGGATCCTCTCATTACCAGTTCGGGTGTGAATTTAGTCTCTTCCAGAGTATACTTTAAAATGAATTGGAAATCAAACCCCTGTCCATTATGTGCAATCACACAAACATCTTTAAACTTTTTCCTGACTTGCATCACATACTCCATAAACTGTTTTACCGGATCCTCTTTGAAAATCTTTGTACGGTTTTTGCATGCCATACAGAAGCCTGAACCTAGACACTGTCCACAGAACTGCTGGCTTACGCATAGGTTAACTTTATGAACTTTTTTATCTGGGTCAGATGGAAGGTTTTCATCTTGTCTGGTTTCAAAATCAAAGAAAATAAATAAGTAGTTTTTCCCCTTCGGTTGGCTTTCATTAGGTTTCATGTAACATTTATGGTTAGGGTCCATAAACTCTTCGCATACTTTACAGTACACCTCCCCACATTGATGGGGCTTGGACCTTTCATTGATCATTACTAGTTTACCACAATCAAGACATTTCTTTACTAACTGACATTTATCGATTTTGTGAGCTATAAAACAGGCCTGATTTTTATAAGTCATGTTACATTCAGGACAATCTATTCCTTGGTGCTCCAGCTTACAGGGGGGTGAGATAGTCTGGCAAGTAGGACAGATATTAGAGCAGCGGTGTTTAGGTTTATGGTCATAGGGTACATGGCATGCTTCGCAGAAATACTTGCATGCAAAGGCAGCAGTTAGTGAGATAATAACATTGTAATGGCCATTATGGAAAAGTAAATTAATTTTGAATTTTGGGTTTTCGACTCGCCCCTCAAAGTAAACTTCGCGACCTTTACAATCATAGTTGTACACTGTAATTTTAAACTCTTTCAAGTAATCTTGGAATTTCTCAAGTTCTGGGATACCAGCTCCACTAGTAGATATCTCAACACGCGCTCTACGCATAAGCTCCTGAGCCCTGACGGTTTGTCTTCCTCTACGGTCTTTTTTAATCAAATTATAATCTGAATCACCGGTAACTTTAGCCATTGCGACTACTATCGCCCTAGGCAGACACAAGTTGTCTTTATTATTAATAACAACAATCCCATTCCTAGCTTTACACTCTTCTTCAAAAGTGTTATAAAATCCAGGCCTAACTTTTCCTTTACCTACTGGAAGATTAACTCGAGTACATTCTACTTTGAAGGTGTCTGTCGACTTGATAGATTCAGAATTACTTTGAATAATTCCTCCAAATATTTCCCACAAAACATCTTCAGTTACTTCGTTGAAGGGCCGAAAAGCTACATACCCCGGGTCTTTAGATTTTAAATTTAGACTCTGCAAAGTGAAACCAAGCATATCATTTTCATGGCATTGGTCTTTTACTTCATTCACAATCTTAGCAAAGCCTTGTCTTAGCCAATCAATTTCATTTGTTTCGGGTGGAGGGTTAGTAAATTTGAAAATCGTTCTAAGCCCATACAATCTGAATTTCTTTATGTAAGTCTGGTCCTCACTAAGAACATTAACAGGTTCGACAACCGACTCCATTACGTCCGTTCGCTACGAGAGCCTGACGCAAAGAGAGCGAGGACAAGCAGCGGTCGGCGGTATAGTTACCAACCAGCCAATCAGAGCGCTGCACGCCCATTATCCACCAATCAGGGACCTTCTTATTCCAACCAATCACAGCCATGGTATTCTTCTGTTGCAGTGAACCACGGCGAGCTCTTCCTTGTCCCGCCGGAGGAGCTGGAGGGGGTGGTGGGAGGAGGAGAAGCAGCGGGAGGAGAGGTGGCAGCAGGAGGGGAGGTGGCAGCGGGAAGAGAAGAGGTGGCAGCAGGAGGAGAAGAAGAAGAAGACATGGAAGGGGAAGAGGAGGAAGAAGAGGAGGAGGAGGAAGAAGAAGAAGGAAGAGGGCAGGGGATGGGGATGAAGAGTAATGTGTAAATATTATAATATATAGTTTAGTATAGTTTTTTTAACCAATATTGTAAATATATAGTCTAATACAATTCTACTAACCCACAACCATAGTTTTTATTCCACACCTCTACCGTAGAGTAATATAGTATATACCTTATAGTATATGGTTTATAGTGTATACTTTATAGTCAATGGTATGAGTTGGTAACACTGCAGGGAATTTGCAGGGAAATTTGGGAATTTGCAGGGAAATTTGGGGAAACCCTGGGGGTTGGCAACCCTGCTGATTTTTTTTCCCGCGCTTTTCCGATCAGCTGATTTTCCGATCAGCTGATTTTCAAGGTCATTCTGTCCGCAAGGGGGGCCACTTCTACTAACAATTTTAAAACCGGGAGCCACTGTTGGATAAAATGTATGTAAAATATGTTGATTAACTCCATCTCTATACGATCCGTGTATAATGTTGCACGTGACATCGATACTATTTACTTTCAATATTGTTACAGTTGAATCACCTGAATGAGTAGTTCCAGGAGTTAAGATTTTCTTTTTTGTATCTGTAAATCCAAGTAAACTGCCAATCGACTGTTCCAAGCTGACATCAATATAATATTTTGAAGTTATTTCTGCTTTTAAAGTATTATTGTTTCCTTTAACGGTGATATTGTCTTCTCCGAGTTGTTTCTGTAATAATTGGTTTATCTTGTTTGAGAATTTTTGGGCGTCACTCACCTTCATGAATTGTGGAGACGGTAGTCCTTGTCAAAATTTAATACACACATAAACACACGAAAAACACGAAAAAACACACAAAATTTACATAGACTGCCCGTTTCCCGAATCCGACGTTTCGTGTTAGTCGTGGTTAGACGGTCGCAACGCATCCGCGATCGCGATCAATTAAGGGACCTTGATAACGCCGCACGTTAACACCTAGGTGCGGCTGAAACGTCGGATTCGGGAAACGGGCAGTCTATGTAAATTTTGTGTGTTTTTTCGTGTTTTTCGTGTGTTTATGTGTGTATTAAATTTTGACAAGGACTACCGTCTCCACAATTCATGAAGGTGAGTGACGCCCAAAAATTCTCAAACAAGATAATAATCACCTCACCCAAGAAAATATGTCTTTCAAGAATATAATAATTGGTTTATATCATCAATTTCATAAGCTCCAGTAGGAAATGTAATTATTTTCAATTCTGAGTATTTTCCTGCAGCATCCTTAGTTTCATAATAATGTAGTAAATTGTTCTTCCCTTCCGTAACATTGGGAATTGAGTTGTAGGTAGTCAAATCAAGTAATGCCGCTTCCCATAATCGTTCCTTAGATAGACGCAATGCTGGGAACAGCGTACTTTTCAATGTGGATGAATTTCCACTCAATGACACTGTATACGATGACATCTTAAAGCTGACTGACACTTTTCGCTAGAAACTCCAAACATAAATGCCCACATATTTCAGTATTGTTAGGTTGTTCTCTTTTGTAATTGTAAAAAATGTTTTTTGAGTTTCGAAAATAATGTTGAAGTTCTTTTGGCGGTGGTAGATTGCTAAAACTGTCAAAGTAGTAAACGGTTTGTCCGAGCTTTTTATAGCATACCCAATGAGTACCTGGACCATAGGTGGAATCCAAATTTACTATTCCAGTTTCATTTTTCCATATTTTAGTTGGTAATGCATCTTTCATAAAAACTCCTCGAAAAAATGGTATTTTCAAACATTTTACATAATCATTTAACTGATGATTTGTTAAGGCTTTATTTGGAATTATCAATTGATTCTTCTTATTTAGTACACACGGTATGGTCTTAGGTATAAACCTGCTCCGTTTTTTACCATTTGCCAAACAGAAGTCTTCTTTACACTTGCTTTATGAGTTCTACGACGTCCTTTTTTAATGTTTCCACCTCTTTTGAGAGTGCCTCTCTTTGCAGGTCTTCCTCTGCGACGTTTTCCACCACCTAACTTTGCTTTCGTCTTCATGGCTGTAGTTACTGCCCAAGCCGATGCTTTTTCTGCAATACTTGCGTCACTTGATTTTACTCTTTGCCAAGCTTTTTCCGCTAGAATTTTATCTGCTATTGATCTATTTGTTGAATCTTTATACTTTGAATATGCTATATCGTGTTCTTTGCAAGCTTGATCTAATTTATTAATTCCAGGATCTCCTCTTGCTAAACGTTTTGCAAACTTAGTTCCAGGTCCACAATATTGATAACCTCCGGGCAGATGTAATTCGTATGGTAAAGCGTCTATCGCTCGATTCACAACAGCACCAATTGGAATCCGTCTGAGCAGGGATAATGCAGCTGATGTTAAACCACGTCCTCTCTTGCCGCTGTCTTGACGACGACTGAGCGATACGGTCTTCATTATGCTGTTTTATGTAACCAACGTCTTCACTCTATGAAATATTTTATGATAATGAATCCTTTTTTGTATATTCCATACTTAAATATTCATAAGTTTTACTAGTATCTATCAATGATTTCATCTTTAATCCATTGGTTTCTCTGAGAATCTTCGATTTTATTGTGTTTCATCGATGTTTTAATTAAATGATTATGCATATCAATAACTACATTACCTACAAGATTCATTACATACTCTACATTAGTAGCATCTTTGTAATATGTTGGATTATCAAGATTTGTGATACGTTTACCATTACATGTATACACAGATGGATCGTTATTAGAGGTTGCTATAACTTGATTAATAGTAGCAACATCATTCGGAGCTATTCCTGCTGATATGTTAGATATTCTTCTATTTTTTCCATCATATAAGTTATTTATTTTATCTAAAACTACAGTTTGTTTCACAACAACACAATCATTATCATCTTTACCAGATTTTACATGGGTTAATCGTCTACCTCCACATATAAAGTTAACACCAGTAGCTGATAGTTGTGGCACTTGTGTTAAAATAACAGCATCATGTTCTTCCGTGCCTAAACTTATATTTGACAATCTTTTATTTTTTCCATCCCACTTGTCATTTTTTAGTTGTAGTAAGGTAAACTTTTCACTTCCTTGCATAAACTCATCACCTTTCTTTGACACTACCTGTTTTTGTTTAGCAAAAGCGGATGTTCCTTTCTTCAAGCTTTCATTCATTTGTCTCACGGTAGCAGCATCCGATGGAGTTGAACCATCTTTCAGATTGGACAACACTTTTCCATGACAATCAATAACAGCATCATTATATAAAATACAATTATCTTTAATATATTTTATATTAACACCATCACTTTCTTCTTTAGGATATCCAATATCGTTTATAGTATATTTATAAAAAGAAAATCCATCCTTTTTCTTTTCTGGTATTACAGAGTGCAAATAACGCTTATTGATTGTATCTGTATCATCAGTTGGATCTGCCACATTAGTTATTTTATAATTTAAAGCATTGTACATTTTTCTACTTTTAGTCTTTTGCAACAGTAAAGCATAATCCATCGCAGATAGCAAATAGCCTTTATTAACAACATCTCCATTGTTGACTGGTTTTGCAACATTAATATCCCTGTGAGATTTTGCATCATACAATTGGTTGTTGTCAAGCTTTAAACTTGTAGATGTTTCCTCCTTCACTGTTTTTAAATTTGTTGCATCTCCATCTTCTTCTGGATCTCTAACAAACTTTAAACGTTTATTATTTATGTTATAGTCACCTTCGGGTGTTTGCGGTAATCCACTTCTTTTTCTGTTTTCTCCAACTTGCACTCCTAACGCGGAGTATCGTCCGAACTTGTCGACGCTCATGTTAGAACTGACACATTATATGCCTGCAACTCTTATATATCCGCGGACAATTATACAATTATGCCGCGATTCCTGAGTTCGTCAATCAGAGCTACCCATTCATTATTTAAACCTGTATGACCAGCTTCCATGGCTTCATGCAATAGTTTCATTCTATCAACCAATTTATTGATGTCGTTGTAGTAAATCACATTCGTATTGTATAGATTTTTCATCAATCCTTTACCAGATGTTGAAGTATCTCCTTTACTCTTTTTACCATGTTGTTCAAGAAGTGATAAATCCATAAGTGATAAAGATTTTCTTTTCAGTGGTTGTCTCACCGCTGGTGCAGTACGTAATGTTGGCAATTTTCGTGGAGGAAACAACTTTTTTATAACGATGTTATATTTTGTTGCACGTGAACGATTAATCATTGCATCCTTTAAGTAGTTTCTTTTATGAGCGTTAGTATTTTGGAGAATCTCCTTAAAAACACTTAAATCTTTGGATGAATATCTTAGTGGTATGTTTTTAAAAATTAATTCATATAATCCTTTTGTTCCTTTATATCTATGCTCACCAATAATGATGTAATCGTCTTGTGTTATTTCAAGCTTTGAATCGCCAACCTTCAATTCATTCCCATCAATTCTTGCTCCGTATACGTGTGATCTACTCAAATTCGGGTTTGATTTCATGTCATGTAGCATTTTCATTATATATTTTCTTCCAAGAGGTCCATGTTGTAATATATCGCTACTCAATTGAGTTAAATTTGGAATAGAGTGTTCAGCTTCAGGTATTGGCTGTTCTTCTTCCTTTTCAACAATCGGTTCTTCTTCTTCTTTTGTTTCTTCTTGCTCACTAGCACTTGTATATGAATCATCATCTTCTTCTTTTTTTAATGCTTGTACTTCTTGTTTAGAAACTGGTAGTAAAACATCTCCTTCATAACGAGGTTTACCAATAGTTTCTGATATCTGTTTTAAAGGTTCCGTAATAGGTTTAAATGTAGTCTCTAGAAATTCTTCTCTTTCACTTAAACCCATCCTCAATGCACGATTCTTCATCCTAATAGAATCACTGAGTGATTTTATTTCTTTCAATAGTTTTTCTTGATTCACCATGTTTACACTGTGAAGTTCAACTTGTAACTAGATGTAGCATCGGTAGTTCAACGCATAAATACAAATTTATCCAACCCAATACGATATCTACCATTTTAAATATCTTCTTCCTTCATAATAACGAGAAAGCTATATTTCTCATTCCATGCTTTGCCACACATCTCTTTAAATTTTTCAAATGACATATCCGCATTTACATGATCATTATATATATGCTTTAAATTTGTTTCATCTTGCTTGAAGATGATCAACATATTTGCATTGTCTCTTATAAGTTGTTTTGGAATTTTACTGTATGTTTGACCAATGTAAATGCTATCAATATTATGATGTCTTCCCATAGCAAAATAATTCCTTATTGTGTCATGATTTTCACAAGAAACATCGTCAAATATAAAAATAGAAAATGGTTTTGCTTCATTTGGTTGAATAATTGTTTCACTGGCATTAAACTTGTAAAAATTTACTTCAGGTACACTTGCAAGTACTTTATCCAATAATTGATATTTTGGTTGTTGCAATGATTTTGAAAAAATGTATATATTGTTAAAACGCAATCCTTTAGGATTAGTTATAAGGTTAAAAACAACATTAGTTTTTCCACAATTTGAAGGACCAGTTATTAGACATCTTATCGTATTTGGTAGTAATTCACCATGTTTTCCATGATTTAACTTATCATTGTCAACTGTCAATTCATCAATGTTATTGATATTAAATCGATCTTTTTGTTGTACAATCTCCATCTTGTATAAAGGTTAAACACACAATGAGCTATTAAACAACTATACTAAGTCTTTTGAAGGAATCCAAGAGTCTTCACTTTTATCAAACCCTAACCACCGGACTTTAACCATATCCTTTTTCTTTTGTAAAATCTTCTCGACAAGATATACATCACCGACTGTTGATTTCAACAATTCGTGTCCGTAAAATCCACCTTGAAGTAATTCACCCTTGTTATCCTTTAATAAATAGGTTTCAGGTATAGTTGGTTGCACTTTATAAATTGTAAATACTTCATTAGTCCAATTTGGTAGATATCTTTTACTAAATACACCTTTGTATTTGCTTATACGAACTTTATCGTTGACCTTGAACTTCTTTGGTTGCAATTTTTCCAATTTCGGTGTTGTATTATTTTTAATGCGTTGTAATACAATTTTGGCATTAGCACTATTTACCTGGATAGGTTTCATTCCAATGGTACGATGATATTTGTTGTTATACTCTTTTATAAGTTGTGGTAATATGTCATACCACACGTATGATCCTCGTTTTGAAAATTGTTTATTCACTCACCTTTCAATGTTCTATTGAATCTTTCAATTATTGAAGCTTTTACTTCAGAATTTGTAGAATAATGATTTATTTGATATTTCTTCATCAACGCTCTAAAGTCTTTATTAAAATATTCTTTTCCATCATCGGTCTGTAGATGTTTAATTTTAAATTTATTTCTTTGTATTGTGGTTTCCATAGCTTTTGTAACACTTTTACCAGTCTTATCCTTCAATGGTAAAGCATCAGCTATTTTAGTAAAACAGTCTATAATTGTTAAAATATATTTAAATCCTTTGTTTAATTTACTGTGCGGTATCATTTCAATGAGATCAGCTTGATAAAGATCATTCATTCCTTTAATGATTGTACTTCTTCTTGGAAATCTTCTTCTTGCTGGTTTATGTAGTTCATTTACAATCTTGTCCTTCACACTTTCCATCTTCAGATGTTGCTTGTACACCGCTTGTAAAAATACTGATGCATAGAATAGTTTAATCTCATTTATATAGTTTGAATATAGGTCAAGGCCATTTCATATTAGTGTAAAAAAGAGGGAACATGGCATTGGGCTTGCCATGTCCCCTCTTCTTTACGGAAAGGAAAAAAGGAAGAAGGAGAGGACGAAGAATAGGTTTACTGGTCGATAGGGTTCAGGGAGTAGTGACCGAATGGTAAAGTATTAATTTTATCTTCTAAAATATGGCGCTTGTCATCTTTGTAGCTTAATGCCCACTTTGTTTGTTTGACACTAAAAAGTTGATGATTATAACTTCTAATAGTGTTGAACGTTGCAGTTGTTTCAACATTTTCAAACAAACATCTTTTATAATGTTCAAACTGTACGTTCTTCTTCAGAAAAAAAGTTTTTATTCCTTTGGCCTTCTTCGTGACTTGATGTTCGTTCTTCTCGTTTATGTACAGTTGAAACGAATACAGTTTGGACATTAATGCTACAATTTCCATCATCGACACATTATTTGTTTCATCTTTAAATTTTCCTAATACTTTCTTGTTTCTGTCATAGTCGTAATTTGGATGATCCTTAGGATAATCGGAAAAGTCAAAATCATCTTTATATATAAAGGTGCGTAGATCTTCATACATGTCATTTGTTTTAATCCAGTAAATTAGTGCATCCGTATCCATATATGCAATACCAATGTTCTCTCTTCCATAATAGTTAACCATCTTCTTATAATAAAACTCGTACATATGTGTTTTTAAAATATCCAAGATTGACATTCCAAGATAAAAAGGACGATCCATTTCAACTGACTTCTTGTTCATGGAAATAACGACTAGATTTTCATTAATAATTACAGATGAACCAAAGTTTGGTTGTTGCACTAATTTCTGTAATTTTACTGGATCAGTTACCAATTTGATATCCTTATGTTTCCTTTTGTTTTCCAAAGTTTTGCCAAATATTGCGTTGTTCATTAGTTTAAAAAAATCTTTTTGAAAACTTGATGTAGCGGCAGCTCTTCTTCTTGTGTTGTTGTCGATGTACGGTTTTAACCAACAAGATTGAGAAAATTGTAGTACTCGATTAATTTTTGTAATTCTCAATCCTAAGTCTAAAGCCTGTTGTATCATCCAGTAGTGTCCGACATACCGAGACTTGTTGGTTAAAGTCATCAATAACTTTGGCCATCTTCCAGTAGGGGAAATTTCAGTCTTTGGAAGAAGTGGTAAATCATAATGATGATCGTGAAGATGTTCAGGATATTCAAAATCGACGTCAAAAATGTAACCAGTTTCACCATGCTTCGGTATATCCATTATGTTTCCAATTGATTCTGGGTCTATCCATTTGAAATTATCATATGGAAGGGGATTCGACATTGCCCATCCGTATAAGTTATTTGCATCGAAATAACCCAGGAATGTTGTTGGTTTTGATGCATCATAATCGGGCAGATACTTGTTGTTCGCCTTGAAGTGTCGTGTAACACTTTGCGTCAATCCCCCTCGAACTCCTGACTCTAACATCATAACCATATCTATATCAGTAAGAAGTTGAATTTTACAATTTGTTTCTTTTAACATAGCTTGCCATGCTAATCCAGGTGAAGTGTACGAATGAAGAGGGTCCAATCCATATGCTGCAAAACATGTATTTCTAAATTCTTCCATTATATCACATAATAAAGTTACATCTAATTTAACATAAAAATCTGAATATTCTCCCAATGTTGTAAATCCTAATTCATTCCATACTTTACATGCATGATCATAATCCTCTTGAGATATGTCCATGTCGTATAGTTTACTTTTGAATTCTTCTTTTGGCGGAAGTGATGTTTCATTAAATTTTTCTAAGCTGTCTATATAATCATATGGGAAAACACCTTTCCGAAGTACGAGATCCAGTTTGTCGTTACGGCGAAACTTCGTTATCCGTCTCCACCGTTATTATCGATACGTGGAAATTTCGATATTGCGATAATATTGCTATTATATCGATGATACAATTAAACGATACGATTACGATTATATCACCTGATTTAGTTTCTCGTTCTAATATAATGAAATAAACCATTTGACAATAAAACAACCGTATCTATTCAAACAAGTAACTGAAAATAACAACAACAGAAAAAGTAAAAATTGTAGCTAATGTAGGGTAACAAAGAACAACACAAAATAAACTACCTAACCAAGTTTGTCGTGTAGCGTGTAGCTGTATCTAAATTCAAATTGTGAGAAGAAGCAGACTTCGTTAGATCTAAAATGGCGTCACACAAATGCTGCCAAATACAAATCAGAAAGGTTTATTTTTTTGCTATCGTATCAAGGGAATATGCATTTTAAATGTTTCCAAACACCATTGATTTTGTTGTTATAAACATCGCTGTCAATTAAAGTGACGGAGGTTTACGGTTACACTGTTAGGTTAGATTATTATTATGATACATATCTTTTCTCAGTACCGTATTGTTGTTGATTCGATTGTTTTCATCGCTCAATTTCAATCACAATATCGAAATTTCCACATCGATAATAACGGTGGAGACGGATAACGAAGTTTCGCCGTCGTTACTTACAATCTTCTTTGTTTCAATAAAATCTTTCTTCCTTAAATTTTCAGAAAGTTTAGACAAACTCGATGGCATAAATCGGTAGGAGTCTAAGAATCTTAATTTCAACTGTTTTAGAGAAACTTATAAATTTTTCTGAAGTTTCAGCCAACACATCTATTGAACCATTGTCTCTTCCTAATTCAGGTATTATAAAATGAGCATCATACCCACTGAGGTTATGCAGAACCACAGGAATAAATAGTGGTAAACGATAGCTCAAATTGCATTTATTACAAGCAGCACCCCTGTAATAACCTGTAAGGTGGTCATGATCTTTAACTTTATAATTGTCAATGGTAAATTCATTTTTACATAAGAAACAGTGAGTTGCATTTTCATGTTGAATTTCCTCTTCTTCCTCCATCGGTTTCATTGGTACGATATTCGTATATAATCTTTGTACATTTTCAGCTATTAAATATAAATGGTCAAGAAATATTGTTTCCACATTTTCACCACGATATACTAAAGGTTCTGAAGTTAATCCATATTGGTTTAAATGTTCTTCTGATAATGTTGATTTAACCATTAAACAAAAACTATTTGGTTTGTGCATTTGATATTTGACACTTTTTCTAGCTTCACAATTTTCATCTTCTATAGGAATTATTGTTGATTCAAAGTCCGCATATACAACTATAGTGATACGGTATTGATAATGAACCTTTTGAAATGTAACAAATGCTCTGTTTTCCGAAGGTAAATTAATCTTTGCTTCATAATTATTGTTACATAGTCTTTTGTGCTCTTGTAACCATTCTCTTCCTTGTCTTCCTTCTCGTTGAAAATTAAAACATCTCTTGCAAATTATCTTTCTGTGTAGAGCTTTAGAAAGCTGCTTGTTAACAAGAGAGTCGAATTTCTTTATGTACACATAGTGAGACACATCTCCTCGCGTAAGTAGTAGTAAATCCGTATGATCTGGTAGCTCTTCTTTCGCAATACGTAAAGGATACACTTTGTTTGAACTATCTAATGCAAAAACATTGATAGACGTACCGGGATTTTTCTTCTCAAATTTTGATACATCTTTCAGTGATACAGGATAAGTGATTCATTGAAAATTGTATCTAAATCTTTAATTTTCATATTCTTGGTCAGGTCTATTCGCATGATGTGGTACAAATTTAGCTGTCATTGCATAACGAAAACATTCATTGTCTTCATTTTTAACATTAACACAAGATTTTGTATTTTCAATTATTTTTGGTAAAGGAATGTAACTAGATCCCATTAGTCCATATCCATGTTTATGAACTCTTATATCTAATACTTCAATACTTGTAAGACTCCATCCGGATCCTCTTCCTTCGTGTTCCTGAATTTTTGTTAATATTTCTTCTATACAGTTTTCTACTATTGAATCAATGTTTGAACTTTCCATAATGGTTCGGTTTTTTGTTATGAATCCTCTTGGTGATAATTCTTCTTGTACATTTATAAACATAGCTTCTAGTAGTAAACCAAATTTAAGAAAGTTCAATCTTTTCAATTCTTCTTTTAAAGTTTTACTTACGATTGGTTTTGCTTCTCTAATAAATTCTTCTAGCTTCAAGTTTTAATTTTGAATCTTATGATGCATTACTACTTTACCGGGTAATGCAAATACTTGTAGATTCGGTAAAGTAGTTGAAGATGTTGCAGTTATTTCATCTTGTTCATCTTGTTCTTCTTGTTGTTCTTGTTGTTCTTGTTGTTCTTGTTGTTCTTGTTGTTCTTGTTGTTCTTGTTCTTGTTCTTGTTCTTGTTCTTGTTTTTCTTCTGGGTTGTTGTGAATTAGTTCTTTATGACAGTCTAATAGAATTTCATCGTGAAACGATTCCGAACATTTATCGCAACGATACATGTTGAGATGTTTACTCTTCGAAATTTCGCCAAGAAATGAAATGGGCTCTCATGTTCCTCCTTTTATAACGGTTCCCCCACCACTATTTCATCTTCTTCACTATCCAAGGAAATCAAACGTTTTGAACAAAAATATTAACCTTCTACAAACTAATTGTTCATTCGTGTTCCTTATTCCCATTGGAGTTTTAGTATATACTTCTTTATATTCGAGCTTTAACGAACTTTCCCCCACCCAACTAATTCTAGTTACTTTTAGGTGGAAATGGCTAGAGCACAGACACTTGGTTAAACTAAATTTATGCATAAATTAACTAGAATTGAACTAAAACTTCGCATAAATTAAAAGTTAGTTCAAAACTAAAATTCGACAGTATTAAAAAAACTCTAACAGTTGAACAAAAATAAACGTTAGTTCAAAACTGAAATTCAGCAGTGTTAACCAAATTCTAACAGTCAAACAAATAGGTCAAGGTAATCCAATTTAACGCGAGAACGAGGAATAGAGCACTAAGTGGCATGTTAGTCCATTACCACAAAGTGATCTATTCCTCACTCTCTATTCTACATCTACTTTTTTGGGTTTACTTATTTATATTAAAATGTTCAAATTTTACTATGTAGAATGTCCATTCTTGCTCTTCAACTCTTTGATTGTTTTTAGCAATTGTAACAAATATTCGTTAGTTTTCACCAAAGTCTTTATTTTGCTACATCCAATTTCAATAGAAGGTATTATAAGTTGTAATTTTATAAGTTCGATCTTTTCTTTCTTGCGAATTTCTCTCTTTATTATGTTGTTCCTTATTTTTGCTGAAGATTTAAACTCCATGTTGTTTCTGCTAAAGCCACAATAATAAAAGTCTCTTCAAACAACCTGCATTTATACACATTCCCCCACCATTTTATAATCCCCACTCCTTTCCCCCTTCTTTATGGGATTTGAAAGGGATAGGGTGTAGGGTGGGGGAAGGGTAATTTTGTTATTACACTAGTTGTGCAAGAAAATAGCCGCCAGTATCTATACCTTGTTTGTAGCACTCCATCATAGATTGTGTCCACTGCCACATGCGGTCTCTGTCATTTGGTGTGACAAGGAAAGAATGACTATCACCATACAATATAAAAGAGTCAATTCGTACATAACATCCTGAGTCCAACCATTTATTAGCTTCAGCCATAAACTTTTCTATTGTATCAAATGGAAATTGTGGATCAATTGCTATGACTTTACGTTCTTCACTAAGTTCAACAGTATAATCATCATCGTCCTCATCATCTTCACTTTCACTGTCGTTACTTAAAGTGTCTTCAGATTGTTCAAAAACATCAGAAATTTCGGAAAAATTGAAATTTTCATTCAGATGAGGAGGCATTTTGAAGCAAGAAATATTGTAAACAGCAGAGACGAAACGACAAGAGCGGCGTGTAGAAGAAAAATGAAGGGGTGACCAACGCTCGCTCCGCTTTTATAATAGTATGCAAATGAGGGGTAGGAGCTGACCGTGACCAGTCATCGACCCAAAGGAGTGGGGGGAAGTACTTTTCTTACTACTTGGATGGAAGTAGGTTAGTAGGTCACGAGACTTAGAGTGTTAAAAAATAATGGGGAAGAAACACAACGCTATAACGCATTGTGTTTCTCCCCCATTATTTTTTAAGCAACAATTTGGAAAAAACTAATTGAATTTACTGTTTACGCCCCCACCTTGTAATACGATCCTTTTTATCCCTGAGGAGAAAGTCTTGAGAATCTAAATTGTTAAATCTCTTCTCTTTACACAAATTCTCACAAACTCTAATTTTATATTTTAAGCCGTTACATTTTGCCAAAATGTGTTGGTGGTCAACAACACTTAGAAAAAAATATTTCAAACCTTTCTTAAGCCTCTCTCCTCTGACGGATATTATTTCAGGATCGTCTTCAACGGTGGGGGTTTCTGTCAGTTGTGGTCCAGAAAGATGTTTCACGACATGTACACGGCAAAAACTTTCGTTTTTAACACATTTCCTCCCACGAGCTGATCCTTTCTTAATTCCCCTGGTGAGCACTTCAGGGCAAGTAGTGGGACGGCTAAATGCCCTACGACGCTCTTCTTGTAATAATTGAAATTGCTCTGAAGGAGCAGGCTTAGGAGCAGGTTTGGGAGTAGGCTTAGTGGATTTAGTTTTATGATAGGTGTGGTCTTCAGGCATAGTAAGTGGTGGGGTAGGAGGCAATGGTGACAGTGGAATGACAGGTGTACTAAGACGATGAAGCAAAGTTTCAAATGAAGGGGTATTAGGACGGGGAGCTGGCTTCTGTGGAGGCGGCATGATGGTTGATGGCGGTGTAGAGTCGTTTGAAAGCGAAGTAGAAGGCGAAGGCGGTGAAAAAATGCTTCGAAGTTTAGAAGTCTTGGTAGGCGGAAGAATAGTGCCAGAAGTTGAAGGTTGGGATCCAAGTTGCTTCTTGTACCAGTCAGGAGGATTTTTCAGACGAAGAGTTTTCTTAGGTGCACTAACAGCCGTAGTAGAAGTTGAAGTAGAAGTAGAAGTTGAAGTAGAAGTTGTAGTTGGCAGAGATGACATGGTTTTTTTCGGTTTTTTTTCTCCATTTTTTCGGGGGGGGGGCTCCATTTTTTCGGGGGGGGGGGGAGGGGGGGGTCATTGACCCTTCCGAAAGTGGGTCAAGGTCATTCAAGATTTATAATGATCCAAGGTGATGGTAACAGTAATACTGTTCCCACCACCCTGTTTGCCTAACGGTTCCCACTCCCAACCCACTAGTTACGTTCTGCGAGGGAGGTCCCTGGACCGTCCGGGTCTACCGTAACGGTCCTGTCCGGGTCTATCGTAACCATTAATTTAAAGGGAAACTGGAACAGCTAATGCAGAAACGCAACTCTAACACCCACCCAAGCTAATCCCACCCATTATATTCCTAAACAAAATGCAAAAACCTAGTCCGCTTACCTACAATTTGCGGATGTCCCACCCCTTCTAAGTGAAGTTCAATGGAACTACTGAATTTACAATTAATCTACCCCCTAACATCTAGCTGTAAGGCAAAACAACATTAATTAGTAGTACCAACACTTAAAACTAACAACACATCATTATTAAAAAACCAAATAATTCAACACAACCAAATACCATCATTATTCTTAAAATTAATACACCTTAATGCTAAACACCTCTTAAAATTAATACACCTTAATGCTAAACCCAACTTATAACTAACATCGCAATGCGCAAATTATTTCTTAAATTAAATACAACTTAAAACTAAACACACACACACATACCACATTGCATTAAAAAACGCAACGTAGTAGAAGAAGTTCAAATATATATAGGCCTACTATATATTTGAAACCTCCTGCTGAGTCGCCAACAACCTTTCGCTATGAAAGTTTGTTGACGACTGACGCTAAGATCAGGCTCGTATTGCTCCTCGGATTCTCGAGTAGTGGGGGAAGTTGTTTCACTCCAGTACAGTGTTCAATCCAGTCCAGTTCGCAGCAGTGTAAAAGGAAGGCAAAGGAGTGGGGAGCGGCGCATGCGCAACAACACAAAACCAAGGTTTGAGGTTAGAATTATCCATGTGCAGTAGCGCTAAAGTGAGTAATACAGGACTAGGCGCATGCGCATAGCATAGACTGATTCCGATCCGGAGAACTCGTTGCATGCGCAGCAGGTTTGAGGTTAGAATTATCCATGGCAGCTGCCATGTTTAGTCTGGTTTCACCACATAGAGTCAGCAACCGGTGGTGACCGGTCATTGGCCTAGAAGGAGTAGGGAAAGGTGGTGACCGGCCATTGACCCAGAGGAGTGGGGGAAGGAGTGGGGGAAGGGGGGGGGCTCCATTTTTTCGGGGGGGGGGAGGGGGGGGCTCCATTTTTTTGGGGGGGGGGGGTCATTGACCTTTCCGGTCATTGCCCCAAAACCCCCTACTACTCTTACTACTCAGGTGAAAGTCGGTCATCAGCGGCAGCTGCCCGGAGTAATTGCTAAAGCTATAAAAACCAGGTAGTTGGCTCGGGCATCTGCCCGGGGAAGTGGGCCGCTGCTGGGCTATAAAACTAGACTGCTCATTTGCGCCGTGACCATTAACTTACTGGCTTTCATGTTGATTGCATCCTTATAGCTACTACATTATTTACGTTCATTTACTTCTAACCTTACCACATAGTGTTTCATTACTACATAATGTTTAGTTAATTCTAACCTATAACTCTATTTTGTTAGTACATGACATTCTGTTTCATTTATCTCTTTATAACATATTTTATTTCTCAGTCTTCTTTTTACTTCAACATATAACACACCTCCTGTAATGGTTGCGCAAAGTTTAAAATTGAAACTGTAGCGAACACAACACATATTACAAAATAATTCTAAACTTTCACTTTCAAAGTCTAAAACTAATTTAAGTAAAGTAAGAAAGCGGTACAGTTTTAACCCATTATACTCTTCAACGACCTCGCGGGTTAATGTTGATGATAGTATTATTCATGACATTTTGCGTTATATGTTACACTTCAACAATTTTGAACTTGTTACACCTATCGACTGTGTTTTTTATTTTTTTTTTTATTTTACCCCCACTATTCCTTATATAAGGGCTCTAACCACAATTCCTACTTCATCCTTCTCTATTCTGTTCAGCTGAGCTAAGGTTTGAAGTTAGAATTATCCATGGCGGCCGCCATGTCTAGTTCAGTTTCACCACATAGAGTCGGCGACCGGTTATTGGTCTAAAGGAGTGGGGGAAGGGGTGGTGGGGGGAAGGTTGCCGTTTTATAAGCCCTCTTCCTAGGCGGCGCTTCTCATTCGATCGCCAACTTTCAAACGATAAACACCTCTCCCATGGCACGAATGAATTATCCCTCTATCACCAACTACTTCAACTTAAAACTATTTCTGGTGATAGTTGGATGGAATTTTTAAAAACTTACTCTGGATGACCTTGGCATATTTTCCAGATCCCAGTTATAAGTTTGAATTTCAATTTTAAACTAACTTTTAATTTATGCTCACTTTTAGTTCAACCCCACTTTATGCGCAAATTCACTTCACCCTAACGCCAACACTATCGCCATCTCCACCCCAACCTATATGGCATAACATATAACTACAGCATCTCATATATACCCTCTAACCCCCACCGGAAGCTATATGGCATAGCAGCTGGCGCCAGCTGCCCGGTCAACTGCTACCGAGCAGCTGCTCGGGCGGATGGCACGACTTCCGGTCTAGGTGTGACCAAACCCCACTACTCTTGCTGCTATCCACCATTAGTTAAACTTGTGATGCCCTGGATCAAAGTTGCAACAGAGGGTAGACCTACGCTGTGGTGGCCGTCTCGCCGAAGTCCGCTAGGTCCTGGGGGTTGGCGGAGTCCTCTCCACACTTGCCGTCATTGTACCGGTCCCACCCCCCACACCTGAACGCCGTCAGGGAGCCCCGGCCCGTCACAGTCTCCGCGTAGTATTGGACCGCCCGCAGGTGAGAGCAGCTCTGATCTGCAGACAGCAACGGTGCAAGTGCTAGCTGCATTCTCGTGCTTCACCATCGATGGATAGGGAATGTATTTATTTTAAAATATTATAAGAGAGTGCTTAATCTACATTCAAACCCAATTCCGGGCTGAGCTCGTTTGAACTACCCACTCACACCCGAGATGAGCCCGTTACCTAATCACTTTCTTCTTACTGATAAGTCTTCATTTGCAGACTGATAGTCTGTTTTGTTGCAGATCTGTAATTGATCTGTGTTGCAAAATGTGTTGGGCGGCACATCAAGGCCTTGTGCCTAACCCGACCATCATGAAAACTACTAGGGATACGAAATTTTGGTAACACCAACCCATGAATTTTGCGTTACGAGAGCTTATTTGCATTAAAGGTGAGCCTTTTTCGTGTTTGCCCCTCTATTTCCATCCCTGTTTTCTCAAGCAAAAAATCTCCACACTCATATTTATGCGTTATAACATGTTATAAATATGAACGTTTAGTAAATTTTCACGCAGAGTTACTTAAAACCAGTAATAATGTTATATTTCTTCAAAAATAATAACTTTATACAGTAATGCATATGATTTTGGTGGAGATTTCTTAAAATATTCTTCATGTGTGTTTTAGTTTTTTCTTCTTCTAAACCCGCCCATACGAAAAACCATTTTTCAAATTTACTTAACCAACCTGTGCGAAAGAAACGTCCTGCTGAAATGCAATGCAAATGCCTACACTCACAATGCATTGCACATTTCGAACAGTTTTATCTCTTTACGAATCTGCAGCACCGGCCACCTTGGGGTTTCATTCTTTTAATACTTATGATAAATTTCAAACACGCGCTACGCCTTTAGTATTGGTGGCAAAATGTTCATCTTTATGCCATTTTAAAGGAATTTTAATATCTGTGACACTGTGAAATAAAAATTACGATTATAGAGCGATTTATGAGATTTAACAGTAGTGGAAAAAGGGGGCTGCTGGCTCACTTCAAGGTCACCTGAGGGATGACGTCATCGAGGTCAATGACCTCACCGATGACGTCATCGATGACGTCATCGATGACGCAATCGATGACGTCATCACCAATGACGTCACATCCATGACGTCACACCCATGACGTCACAGAAATGACGTGCTGATGACGTCATCACCCCTTACGTCACCAAAATGACGTCATCGATGTCACAAAGGTCAAGGTCACGCTGAAACCTAAAATTTTTTGGCACTTTTGCTGTTTCTCGCACTACGCTCCGAGTTTCAGTCCGGTTCCCATGACCTTGACGACTTGGAGCGAAATTAGACGAGAAACAGCAAAAGTGCTGAGGAAACTGCAAGTTTGCAACGTGACTCTGCCTAAACCGTCATGTGACACCGCTCGGGTGACCTTGAAGTGAGCCAGCAGCCCCCTTTAGACCAGTACTACAACCGCGATGTGCACCCTACGACAGACACCGAGCGACTGACTGTCCGGCCCCGCGCACTCTAGGTATATGGGAAGTGGTGGGGGAACTGCGATGACCTCGGGAAACTTGAAAATGTCAAGCCAGGTAGCACCGTTTTGGTGCTACCTTAAATTTACATGTTAAAGTGTGATGACCTTGAGGTTGACTGTGAACCTGGGGCTTAGGATTGTGTTTAACAGCTTGACGTTTTCGCCAGAGTTCAAGTGTGGTGACATTGAACTGGTTAAAATCAAAACTGCACAGCAGACTGCACAACACGGATGTGCATCCTACGACAGCCGCCGAGCGACTGACCTCCGGGCCCTGCGTACTCTAGATATATGGGGAAGTGGTGGGGGAAATTTTAAGGTCATTTAAACGGAGTTTAAAAAAAGTCAAAGAGTAGAAAGACTACTCTTGTGAGTCTATAGCGATTTCATTGATAGTGAGTGCTTCGGTATGCCAAGTTGATCTGTATTGACACGCTCCTAAATAATGTTTGCAAAAACCTGCAAAATGATTGTTGCACAATTTGCAGCCAGTTAGCTGTTTTAGTTTGAATTCAATGCAACGTTCAGGGCAGCAAGTGTACTTATGCCCTCTCATTTGGTACACATGGAATGTCTTCAACTTCGGTTTCGGCTTCTTCCAAGACTTGCACTTACACATGCACTGACCAAAAGCTTCACATGTTCTACAAGCCAGACCATCCACCACATCAATGTCATTTGGCCATGAAAAACATTTCTGTTCGCAACAGTAGTTGAGTTGAATGTCCATGTTGCTGCGGTGAAGGTGCGCGATGAGTCAGTGAGAGTGCACCTTAAATAAACTCAGTGGAGGGGGAAAGGTCAAGGTCATTCAAACGGAGTTTTAAAAAAGATGACTAGTTGTCCTCCTCGTCCGTCGTACTTGGAGAGCTGTCAGACGAAGAGCCCCGCGCAGGTGCTCTCCAGATGAAATGTATATCTATTTGAAAGCGCAGGCCTGGATCTTGTACCATCAACTCCTTTAATCTATTACATACCAATTCCACTTTGTACACATTGTTAATAATCAACACCCAAGGCTTCGGCTGAACATAACGTGTAGTTGAGTCAGCCTCGCAGACAGTTACACCTTCCGGTGATATTGGAGTGTATAAATGTGTAAAATCTCGTTGCTGAGGCTGGCTTGAAGTTGAGGGTTCTGTGCCGACCCTGGTTGCATCAAAATTCAAATCCATTCTACATTCAAGAGGTCCAGGGTTCCCGTTTAATACATTGAGTAATTTTTGATACAAGACTTCCACTTCTGTCGCATCCTGTAAATGAACAGTCCACCGCAAGGGAAATGCTTCGTCCGTAGTGGAGTCAACTTGAGAAAGAGTTCTTTCCGCCATGGCAGCTAAGCAAGGAATGAGGTGAGCTGCAGTCAGTTGTAACATTATCGAAAAGTAGAGGGGGAAATTTCAAGATCATTTAAAATTGGGTTTTAAAAAAGGAAGGAGTGGAGGGGAAAGTTCAAGGTCGTTCCAACATCAGTAGTGGAGTCAGCTTGGCTGATGGTGTTGTCCGCCATGGTTGCTTGTCGAACAAGGAATGACGGGTGATGTGATACTTATGCAGGAACATGGTGAAGTGGTGGGGGAAGTTTCAAGGTCATCCAAACGGAGTTTTAAAAAAAAAGGAAAACCTACAAAGTAACATTGAAACTTTCCAACTGATGGTGGCGGGCGTTTTCTTCTGCAACCTTGCCGACACATGTGACTATACCATATAGTATGAAAAGTACAACCATAATAAGGCCGAACAATAAAAGATAGCCGTTGACTATCATGATATTTTCTGAGTGGATCTGCTTTCTTCTTATCTCCCTCTCTTGCATCCTTTTCTCTAACTCGTGGATGAAGTCGCAGCATGCGTGAGGACATCTTTCATCTGTTGGTAGGTTTGCCATTGTTGATGTTGTCGGTTTGGCTGTTGAAGATGGAATGAGGTTTCTAATCGTGATGTGCCATGTACACCAATAGTGAAGTGGTGGGGGTAGCAAAGCAGTGGAGGGGGAAGTTTCAAGGTCATTCAAATTGTGTTTTAAAAAAACCTATCTTGTTACTGAGCTAATATGTCAGTAACAAGATAGGTGTTTTTTGCTCTTTTACTTCTTTAATATAATGAAAAAATAAACATATTCTACAATGGTTAGAACAAGAAATACAACTGCTAGTCAGCTGAAGTAATCCAAGTTGTCCGGCTCGGTCTTCATGGACGTCGGTGAGGAAGCTGTCGATGAGTGTCCAGGCTCTTCCTTTGGCTGCCGGGTGTTCCGTATATTGCAAGCGTAGACTTGCACATTTATACGGTAGCCTCTTGCCACCATTAGCTGCAACTCCTTGTACAAATCGTTCAGCTCCTGTTGTGTTTTGATAGTCACCTCCTCATAGCTGGCACAGCTTACGTTGAGAGACATCCTGATGTTGCTAGGTTGGCTGCCGGAGTAGAAATAAAGCCAAGGCACAGCGCTTGGAGGTATATGAAAAAGTGGTGGGGGTGTTTGCATTCAAACAGGTTTGACTTGTAGCGTGGTGGGGGTAACTGTGAAATGCAAAGGTCAAAGGTCAAGGTCACCCGCGAAGTTTAAAAAAAAAATGCAACATATCAATATGTGACAAACTTCACATATTGATATGTTGCATTTTTTTGTCTTTTGTTTTTTATGGTTTATTTATTTATAAAACGTTACAATAACATATTTACAACAGTAAAACTTAAATCTAACACTGCTGCTTGTCGGCGATGTGGATGGTCAACTCGGTGGAATTGCTACCCGTGCAACCGTGGGAAACCAGGTAGAGACAGCCGGGTTGGATGGAGCGCAGATCCTCGTTCTGGAGGAGATGGACGAACCGTTTCGGCAGGTAGACTTGGAACTTGGGCTCATCCCCCGGAGTGAATGGTGCCTCGCTAAGACTGCAGCAGATGGCCTCTCCAACTGTAGTCTCCATCTTCTTCATGGCGTGGATAATGTAGTGCTTCTCGTCTTTAAGTTCGGAACACTTCTTGACGGGTAGTATGGTAGATTTGGAGTGAGCATTGAACTGCTCAACCAAAGTTTGCAGGAACTGGTGAGATGCCATGGTCAAGTTATAGATCGTCTTCTTCGTCTTCTTGCTGGGAGATGTTGTCGTCTCGGAATCTCGAGTAATACTCATGCCAGGTCCCGGTCTGCTCCTCACTTATATAACCCCCGTTACCCCCACCACTCCCCATTTCCCCACTTTGAAGGTAAGATGCGAGTTTATAGGCGTTTTTTAAAGCGCAATGTCTATCTTTTTCATGTTCTGGACTTTTAGTACAAATACAAACATTTTCCATCGTATACTTGTAGTTTTTATCCAAATCCACATCATTAACCGGAACATGAGTAAATCCTTCGATCCATCTTTTCTTTTCCAGCCCCTTTGTGTAAATATTGGTAAACTTGTCTGAAAAGTGATGCATAATGTGATACAAGTCCGTGTAACTTGTAAAACCATCATACCAATCGATATGATGGAAGTGTTTTGAAATCCATCTGTTGGTAGTAGCGGCTTTACTGGTTAAAGATGAATAAGAACATGGTGGTTTAAATAAAAACGAATAAGGAACACTTGTATTGATGTCGAAAAACACAAGTTCTTTTATGATAAATCTATCATCATTACCCCGAAACGCTTGGAACTCAATTATACCAGGTTTGGACTTTACTTGTTCTTCTTCCTTGTCCATTGCGAAGATCACTCGTCTGCTCATGACGAAGTCCAAAGGTCAACTGATTTCCACACCACGGTAGGTACGACTTTTATACCCGGCCGTACAGTTGTTGGCGCGTTGGTGTATATTTAACGTGGGCACCGTCCCCGGTAGGCCTAACCCCACAAAGTGTTTGATATTGTTTTAAAAATTAACCATTGCTGTGTAGTTAATTGTCATTTAGGTTTCCATCTTTACATTTTCCTTGTTTTCATTTTCATCACTAACACTTGATTCTTCTCCTCCTTCTTCTTCCTCTTTTTCATGTTTTACTGATTTCTTATGTAGTTGAGCGTACTTTTCCAATTGTCTCCACATTTGTACTTCATGAGGAACCCTATTGAATATAGAAGTATCTACAGGTCCGTACAATATAGGTGCGTCCGGTTGTTTGTCCAAAGTGTCTTCCAGATAATCTTTAATAATTGAACTTGAAAACACCAGTTGTCTCAAGTATCTCGTTATTGGTTCAGTTGCACAAGTTAGAATAAAAAACTCTTCTCGATTAAGTTGAATCTTGTTATCATGTCTTGTTGTGTCTCTAAACCGCAACTGATGATCACCACGATGTTTAACAATATCGATTTCCACATTTGAATCCAAAAGGCCTACTCTTGTCTTTCTTCCAAACATGTTACTACTTAAATAGCATTCTAGCAGATGCAAGTGTTTCATAAACGATTCCCAAGCAGTGTCCGTAAACAAAATCATTTTGGGTCCATGAGTTAAAATTACAGTAGGGGAATAATCTGTAGATTTCATAACACCTATTAAAACACTTTTGTCCAAACTGGAAGAGATTGGGTAAAATATTCGCAAGAATACCTCACTTAATATGTTAGGAGAAATATTATCTTCAATATCCCTTTTCCTCTTGTGTGCATTCTTTCTTCTTTTACCTTTTTCCTCAACATTATTACTGGCGTGGAGTTGTCCGCAAGCGTTGTGTTCATCTCCCTCCGGTTGACCTTGAAGATCTAAAAAGTCGGATATCTCCTTCTCAATATCTACTACATTTTCTTGTGTACCACTAGGAGAAGCCATATTGAATAAGATGCTACCCATACAACAACAGGCAACAAACTGATAAGGAGCGAGCTGAACGCTCTGCTTTTATACTCGCGGAATGCATTGGAATGTAGGAAAACCGGTCTTTTACAATACATTTTTAACAATTCCAGTTAAAGGTGTGTATGTTACGATTTTATCATGTAGAATTAAACAGTATGCAGTTGTATTAGCCGATATAGGCGCGTTGAATTCCATTTCTATTTTTATATCTACACTTGATGATTTTACTGATTCATTTTGTTTAGAACAATCGATTACAACTATAGGGTAACCATCTAAGTATTTTTCTGGTGATAGTAAAGGTGCATTCGTTTTACCATAATATGAACTTTGGAATCTTGCATACATATCGTACAATATGCTGTACTTTTTATTAGCGAATGACACATTTAAATTATCGTATGGAAAAAATTGTGAATTTAAATAAACTTTAATATTTTTCAAGTTGCAATGATCAAATTGGCCTGCATGTTTGGTGATGGTGTCTCTTCTGCCTGTTTGTAAACCAAATATAATATACCTGGCTCGTTCCACATAATTAGATGTTTTAACTGTCCAAGTGTGTCGATCCGTAGTTGGCAAGCTGGGATGTTCATGAAATTCCCAACTTCTAAAAGGAATTACAATATCACGATCAGCCTTTAACTTTCTTAATAGTAGCATTCTATGCTCGTCAGCTAATTTAACATGTGGAACTCTCCATACAATTTTGTCTAATGTTAATTTCCATTCTAAAGTTGCATCTGTTGTACCGTCTGGAGCTTTAATAATATCTTTATCGTTTGAAGATCTCAACAAAACTAATTCTTGTTTAACGTTTAATATTATTTTCCTATAATCTTCAGCAAAACCAAGCAACAAACGTAACGGAATATGAAAATCAAAATTTCCATTTGTATCTGGAGTGATTGTGTCTTTTGCAGGTAAAACCCATCCTGCAGGTTGTATTAAATTGGTTTCATTAGGTGATATAGATGTTAATCCCTTTAAAGTTGTTGCAATACCTACTTTTTTAGTAGAATCAACTGTTACACCTGATATTTCATATCTAATTTCATCAAACAGGAAAGCCATGGATTATTTATAAATGGAACTGTTGTACCAGTAGTAGTACCGTCCTTTTTAGTAACTTTTCCTTCAATATACAAGTAACTTTCACATGGTAGCGTGTAAATGTCTTGATTTTGTATGGGAATACGAATTTCATCGTTATTGTTTAATTTTGATGAAGTGTAAGGGTTGTGGGTGTGATATTCTTTTTCCCATAGGGTTTCGTCGAATGTTGGACCCTGAGCTATATCCAGTATATCCATTATCGGTTACTTTTAATCCAATTCTCTCTAAGAAACGAATGTTCTCGCGTGTTAACTCCTCCACAGCTGAAGAGCTACTAATGCGGATTCCCGTAGGTTGTTCGCTTTTAAATGTTAAACCCATGATTTTGTATTAAAGTGTTGATTTTAAATGTAATCTAACCGTAATAGGCTCTTCTCGGAAATCTATCAAGTTACCGTCTTGATCCAATACGTTCAACACGATGTCTGAAATGAAAGTGGTGTTCAAAGGTAGATATACCAGGTTTGCGGCTTTTCAACAATTTTAAATCCAGGTGGTACACTGGGGTAAAAAGTATGTATTATATGAGTATTTGCTCCATCTCTGTAAGCTCCTTGTATAATGTTACAAGTTATGTCTATACTATTGACTTTTAATATTGTTACAGTTTGTTTACCGGAATGTGTTTTATTTGGTTCTAAAATTGCTCCATCTTGGGAAATCCTAATAAATCACCAATTGAGTTTGGCTTAGTGAAATCTATATAATATTTTGAAGTAAGCTCAGCTTTCATTGTATTATTATTACCTTTTAGCGATATATTGTCTTTTCCCATTTTATTTTGCAAAAATTCATTAATATGATCAATTTCATAAGAACCTGTGGGTAAACTGCACTCTTCTAAGTCTGTTAACTTACCACTGGCATCTTTTCCTTTATAATAATGCAATAAGTTATTTTTACCTTCCGTAACATTGGGAATAGAGTTGTAAGTTGTAAAATCCAACAGTGCTGCCTCCCAAAATCTTCCTTTTTGCAAGCGTAACGCTGGAAAAAGGATACTTCGTAAAGTGGACGATTTTCCTGTTAATGATACCGTATAGGAAGACATCTCAATAGTGACTGATACTTTTAGCTAGGAATTCCAAACATAAATGGCCGCATATTGAAGTATTATCAGGTTGTTCTCTTTTATAGTTGTAATATATGTTTTTAGCAGATTTAAAGTAATGTTCAAGTTCTTTAGGTGGTGGCAAATTTCCAAAACTATCAAAATAATATACATTACTATTTAGTTTCTTATAACACACCCAATGGGTGCCGGACCCTTCAGTATTATCCAAATTTACGATTCCAGTCTCATTTTTCCATATTTTCTTTGGTAAACTGTCTTTCATAAATACTCCGCGGAAAAATGGTATTTTTAAACAGGAAATATATTTAAATAATTCAACATTAGTCAACGCTTTATGTGGTATAACCAATTGATTTCTTTTATTTAATATGCACGATACGGTCTTAGGTATAGACCAGCCCCGTTTTTTACCATTGACCATATTGTCGGTTTTTTATTATTTTTCCTCGGAGAACGTCTTTTTAGTCTAATATTACCACCATGTTTTCTCTTGGTTGATCCTTTTTTATTCTTACCCCTCCTTTTTCCACCTCCTACCGCTGTTTTAGCCTTCATACCTGCTGTTACCGCTAAAGCTGCTGCTTTTTCCGCAATACTAGCGTCACTAGACTTTACTCGTTGCCAAGCTATATTCGCTAGCTTTTTATCAGCGATTGACCTATTTTTTGAATCGGTAAACGTGGAATATGCGATATCGTGTTCTTTACAAGCCTGATCTAACTTATTTATGCCTGGATCACCTCTTTCCAGTCGTTTTTTTAATTTAGTTCCTGGTCCGCAATACTGATAACCTCCCGGTATGTGAAATTCGTATGGTAAAGCGTCTATTGCTCTGTTTACGATAGATCCTACTGGAATACGATTTAAAGCTTTACTTAACAGAGAAACCGCTGTGGACGTGATACCGCCTCCTTTCCGTATAGTGTCTCGATATGGACTGGTGTAATGAAACGCCATGATTGTCTTTTATATTTGAAAAGCGTAACCCATGTGTTACCTCTATGACAGGTTGCACATAAATGATGTAATATATGGTGTTATTTAGTTAAATATCAAAAGTACCCCAATCTGATGATCTAAACTTTTGTGTGTTATGATTAAAAAAATATTTATAAAGAATTTCTTGTTTAATCCATGTATTTCTCATTTTTTCGTCAATAGGTTTATGTTGTCCTGCTACAATATAATTATGCATATCAAATAATAAATTACCTATTACTTTAACAAGAAAATTAACAGTTACAGCGTTATCGGCATAATCAGGGTCTGCAACATTTGTTAATCGTTTGTTATCACAATTCCACCATTTTTTTCCAGTTGGCTCTAATTGTATTATCTGTTCATAAGTAACAGCATCACCAGGCTTTTCACCAATACCTAAATTTGTCAATAACTTTCCTTTACCATCCCAAACATAATTGTTTTCTTCAAGTAAAGTAAACTTTTTATTTCCTTGTACAAATACATCTCCTTGACGTGTTACTACTTGGTTTTGTTTCACAAAACCGGAGGTTTCTTGTTTTAAAGTTTCCTTCATTTGACCCACCGTTGCACCATCTGATGGTGCAAAACCATCTTTTACATTCGCTAAACAATTACCAAGACAGTCAATAACTCCTACATCACGTGTAATACAATGATCTTTGATGTATTTTAAATTTACAGCATCATTTTCATTTTTTGGATAACCTATATCGTTAATAACAAATTTATAAAAAGAAAACCCATCTTTTGTCTTTTCAGGTATTATAGAATGTAAATAGCGTCTATTTATGCTGTCTTTTTCATCTACAGGGTCTGCTACGTTGGATATACGCCGATTTTCAGCATTATACGTTTTTCCATTAAATTTTAACGTATTCTTTAATTCCGATGATAAATAACCTCTGTTTATTGCATCAGCGTTTTGATTTGGCTTACCAACGTTGGAAATTCTATGATTACCCGCGTTATATGTGTTTTTATCTAATTTCAGTGTTGGTACTATCTCTTTTTTTAATACTTTTAAATTTATTGCATCATTTTTTCATCTGTGGGATCATTAATGTTTTTTAACCGTTTATTACTAATATCATAATCTCCATCAGGTGTTTGTGGTAATCCAACACCTCTTTTTAAAGTATTAAAGTAATATAATCCATCCGATGAATACCGTCCGAACTTGTCAACACTCATGGTGCAACTGAATAACATTCTAGAGTGTAACCCATTTTTATAATATTAGTCCCGATTTCTAACCCATATCAGTTTTTATACAAATTCTTAGTCTTCATCAGTTACATTTGCATCATTCCCGGGACATTTAAAATATTTTAAATCTGCACTAATTAATGATCTGTCTGCTTCATTTCTAAATACATGATTTTTATGAATAAATTCCTCACCAGACAATTTTCTAAATCCGCTAAATGAATTTGGATCTGCAATTAATATATTTTGATAATCATTTACATCCATTAATTTAAATCTTTTGGTATTATAAATAAACTCTTGATTTGCACTATCATATTGTAATGTTTGTCCTACAGTTGCAGCATCCTTTGGATCTGTTCCTTGTGCCAAATTACCTATTTTCTTATTTTTCGCATTGAAAGTACTACCTTTTGGTTTGTCTAATATTAAAGATTGTTTTACTACAACACAATCGTAATCATCGATACCTGGAAATATGTCAATTATTCTTCTATTTGTACCCAACCAACTTCTATGATAATTGTTTGGATTAGTATGTAAAACTTGTGATAAAATCGGAACATCATGAGCATCTGTAGCTAAATGCGCATTTGATAATTTCATGTCTTTGCAATCCCAAACATTATTTTTTTGTTCAAGTAAAATAAACTTTTCATTTCCTTGTACAAACACATCACCCGACCGTGATACTACTTGATCCTGTTTTACAAATCCAGATGTTTCTTGCTTTAAAGTTTCCTTCATTTGACCCACTGTTGCACCATCTGATGGTGCCGAACCATCTTTAACATTCGCTAAACAATTACCTAGACAATCAATAACTCCTACATCACGTGTAATACAATGATCTTTTATATATTTTAAATTTACAGCATCATTTTCATTTTTCGGATAACCTATATCGTTAATAACAAATTTATAAAAAGAAAAACCATCTTTTGTCTTTTCAGGTATTAATGAATGTAAATAGCGTCTATTTACGCTGTCTTTTGCATCTTTAGGGTCATCTACGTTGGATATACGTTTATTTTCAGCAGTATACGTTTTTCCATTGAATTTTAACGTATTTTTTAATTCTGATGATAAATAACCTTTGTTTATTGCATCAGCGTTTTGATTTGGCTTACCAACATTGACAATTCTATGATTACCTGCGTCATATGTGTTTTTCTGTAGTCTTAATGTTGGTGATATCTTTTCTTTTAATACTTTTAAATTTATTGCATCGTTTTCATCTGTGGGATCTTTTATGTTTTTTAACCTTTTATTAGTTATATCATAATCCCCATCAGGTGTTTGTGGTAAACCAGCTCCTCTTTTTAAATTATTTGCGTAATATAACCCATCCGAGGAGTAACGTCCGAACTTGTCGACACTCATGGTGCAACTGAATAGTAATCTAGTGAGTAACGCATTTTTTATGAGATTACCCCACGGTTTCGGAGTTCATCCACTAAAGCCACCCATTCGTTTTCCAATCCAGTATGACCCGCTTCTTTAGCTTCATGTATTAGTTTCATTCTATCCACCAATTTATTGATATTATTGTAATAAATCACATTTGTGTTATATAGTTTCTTCATTAAACCTGTACCTGTAACAGATTTGTTTCTTTTTCTTGGTTCTGGAGCACTTATATCCAAAGTGGATGACACAAACCTTCGTTTTACAGGTTTTCTTGGCATTATCGGCATTGGTTGTCTTCTCGTTGTTGGTATTAACTTGGATACAAATACTCTATATTTTAAAGACCTAGATCTAAAAACTGGTTGGTCAGCTAAATATTTTCTCCTGTATGCATTGGTGTGTTCCAAAATCTGTTTATATGCTTCCATGTCTTCTTCTTTAACTAACAATTCTAAAGGCTTTTTTTCAAATAATAATTCAAATAATCCTCTTGTGCCCTTATATCTTTGATTACCAACAATAATATTATCATTTTCATCAATGTTTACCGGGCTATTACCAACCATTAAACCTTCTTCTGTTAATCTTACTCCATAACTATGGTAGTTTTTATTAGGATTTATTCCAGCTAACATTTTTATCATGTATTTCCTTCCTAAAGGTCCTTTGTTATGAATGTTTTCACCCAACAAGCTTATGTTTGACGGACCTTCCCTTGCTTCTTCTTCTTTTTCCTCTTCACTAGCAGTTGATACATCTTCATGTCCTCTTTTAGCTTTTACTTCATATAATTCTCTTATACCACTATAGTCTGGTGATTCTAGCTCTCTTTCAGGTTCTCCGCCGGTAAAACCACTATATGTAGAGGATTCCAGGTCTTCATCACTAAAATCTTCTGATTTTACATTTTCTCTTTCAAACTTTGTAATAGGTGCAATTGCATCTCCTTCCAAAACGGGTTTAGCAAATTTTTTGTTTAATTGTTTCAAGGGTTCAGTAATAGGTTTAAAAGTAGATTCAAGAAATTTCTCCCTTTCGCTAATACCTAATTTTAATGCTCTGTTTTTATCTCGAATAGAATCACTAAGTGATTTTATTTCCTTTATTAACTTTTCTTGGTTAACCATGTTTGTAGCAAGACGTGTTGTACAACAATGAATGTTTTACATCATGATCAGTGTATTAGTATAAATTTATCAAATCCTATCCTGTATCGACCATTGTTTAGCGGTTGTTCCTTCATAATTGTTAAAAACCCATATTTTTCAGCCCAAGCCTTTCCACACAACTCTTTAAATCGTTCAAATGGCATATCCGCACTTACATGGTCATAATATATGTGTTTTAGGTTGGTTTCATCCTGTTTAAATACAATTAACATGTTTGCATTGTCTCTAATGAGCTGTTTCGGTATTTTGCTGTAAGTTTGACCAATATAAATGCTATCTATGTTGTTATGTCGACCCATGGCGAAGTAATTTCTTATTGTATTTTGATTTTCACAAGATACGTCGTCAAATATGAATACTGAGAATGGTTTAGCCTCTTGCGGTTGCATGACACTCTCGCTCGCGTTGAATTTAAAATATTTAACTTCAGGCACATTATTGAGTATTTGTTCCAATAACTGATATTTTGGTTGTTGTAGTGACTTTGAAAATACATATAAATTATTAAAACGTAAGCCTTTAGGGTTTGTAATCAAATTGAATACTACGTTTTTCCACAATTGGAAGGACCGGTAACCAGACAACGCACCGTGTTTGGTAACAAAACACCGTGTTTCCCAGTATTGAATTGAGAACCATCCACTGTGAGTTCATCTATATTATTAATAGTAAAATTGTCTTTTTGCGGTATTATCTCCATCCTTTGTAATGGTTCAACCCAAAATGATGCTCTATCATTATATTAGATCCTTTTTAGGTATCCAAGAATCTTCCGTTTTATTAAATCCTAACCATCGTACTTTAACCTTATCTTTTTTGCGTTGCAACACCTTTTCTACTAGATATACATCACCTACTGTTGATTTTAACATTTCATGTCCATAAAAACCTCCTTCAAGCAATTGTCCTTTATTATCTTTTAAAATGTAAGTTTCTGGTACTGTAGGTTACACCTTAAATACGGTAAATACCTCATTTGTCCAGTTTGGAAGATATCTTTTACTGAATACACCTTTGTATTTGCTTATTCGCACTTTATCACCAACATTAAACCTTTTAGGCTTTAGTTTTTCAACTCTTGGTTTAGTATTCAGTTTTATACGTTTTAATACAAGTTTTTCATTTTTATTAGTCACCTGGCTTGGTTTCATACCGATAGTTCTATGAAACTTGTTATTGTAATCGCTTATAAGTTTTGGTAACATATCAATCCATACGTGCGATCCTCTGTTAGAAAACATCTTATACATCGCACCTTTTAAAGTTCTGTTGAATCTTTCAATTATTGATGCTTTTACCTCTGAATTGGTTGAGTAATGGTTAATGTTGTGTTTTTTCATTAAATTTGCAAATTCCTTATTAAAATATTCTTTTCCATCATCAGTTTGTAAATGTTTTATAGTATGTTTGTCTCTTTGTATAGCTGTTTCCATTGCTTTTGTAACACTTTTGCCACTTTTATCTTTTAGTGGTAAAGCATCTGCCATTTTTGAAAAACAATTAATAATAGTCAATATGTATTTAAATCCTCTATTTTGTTTACTATAAGGAATCATTTCGATTAAATCCGCTTGATATAAATCATTTATTCCTTTTATCACTGTATTTCTTCGTGGAAACTTTCTTCTTGCAGGTTTATGAAGTTCGTTGACAATTTCTTGCTTCAAGTTCTTCATATTGCAGGTTTGAATGTTTCATGTATCACATGTATAATCACAATGAATGTTGTCTTAAATATTCACATCATTTATATAGGTCAAGGTCATCCAAACTTGTGTAAAAAAATGGGGAACACGGCGTTTGACTTGCCGTGTTCCCCATTTTTTTACGGAAGGAGAAAGGAATAAGGTCGAAGTTGTAGAAGGACGAAGAATAGGTTACTAGTCGATAGGGTTTAGAGAGTAGTGGCCAAAAGGAAGAGTGTGAATTTTATCCGGCATAATATGCCTTTTATCATCTCGAGCTGATAGTGCTCTTTTAACTTCAGTGACACTGTAGACCTCATGTTTAAAGCTTCTGATAGTGTTGAACGTTGCAGACATTGTAGAATCTTCAAACAAGCAGGTCTTGTAATGGTCAAACGTCACATGTTTCTTCAAGTACGATGTTTTAACTCCTTTTGCTTTCTTGACTGTCGGTGTGTTGTTCTCGTTGTACATTTTAAATGAATACAATTTTGCCATCAGTGCCACTATTTCTTCTAAAGGCATTCCATTTGCTTCATCTTTAAATTTTCCGATTACTTTTTTATTCTTTTCATTGTAATTTGGATGGTTCTTCGGATAGTCAGAGAAGTCAAAATCGTCTTTGTATGGGAAACTCCTTAGGTCTTCATACATGTCCAAAGTCTTTATCCAGTAGATAAACGCGTCCGTATCCATGTATGCGACTCCAATGTTTTCCCTTCCGTAGTGTTTAACCATTTTGTTATAATGGAAATCATACATCAGGGTTTTACTTATGTCCAAAATCGACATACCTATGTATAACGGACGGTCCATGACTATTGTTGTTTTCTTCATACTGACAGCGACTAGATTTTCGTTTATAATCATGGATGTTCCGAAATTTGGTTTTTGCACTAATTTTTCCAATTTCCTAGGATCACTCACTAATTTTACATTTTTGTGTTTTCTTTTGTTCTCCAAGGTCTTCCCAAAGATGGCGTTGTTCATTAATTTATAGAAGTCCTTTTCAAATGCCGTTGTCGCTGCAGCTCTTCTTGTAGTGTTGGAATCAATATATGGTTTCAACCAACAAGACTGGGTGAATTCAATTGCTCTATGAATTCTCACTACACGTAGACCCAATTCAAGAGCTTGTTGAACTACCCAGTAGTGAGCCACATACCGATCTTTATTCTCCAACGTCATCATCAATTTTGGCCATCTTCCTGTCGGTGAAACTTCAGTCTTGGCTAGGAGAGGCAAGTCGTAGTGATGGTCATGAAGGTGCTCCGGATATTCGAAATCACAGTCCAAAATATAGCCTTTTGGACCATTCTTTGGAATCTGTGAGATGTCACCGATGGTGGCCGGGTCGATCCATTTGAAGTCAGCGTAGGGAAGCGGATTTGACATTGCCCAACCATAAGGTTGTTTGCGTCAAAGTAGCCAAGGTAGACCGATGGTTGTCTCTCGTCGAAGCCTGGGATGTACTTGTTGTTAGCTTTGACATGACGTGTTACAGCTTGTGTCAAACCGCCCCGTACACCAGATTCTATCATGAGCACCATATCAATATCTGTTAGAAGTTCCAATCGACAGTTGGTTGACTTTAGCATAGCTTGCCATGCTAATCCTGGAGATGTGTACGAGTGTAGAGGGTCCAGTCCATAGGCGGAGAAGCAGGTGTTTCGAAATTCTTCCATCACATCGCACAGCAGAGTTACGTCCAATTTTATGTAAAAGTCGGAATATTCCCCTAAGGTTTGAATGTTTAGTTGGTTCCAAACATTACAAGCATGATTGTAGTCTTCAACGGTGATTGCACTTTCATTTAACTTGCTATTGAAGGCTTCAATCGGTGGCAGACTGGTTTCTTCAAATTTTTCTGCAGAAGTTATGTAATCATAGGGGAACACTCCTTTACGCATTACTAAGTCCAATTTATCTTCATGTACAATTTTGCTGGTTTCTTTTAGATCTTCTCTTCTTAGGTTCTCAGACAATTTGGCTAAACTAGTTGACATAAATCTATAAGAGTCTACGAAGCGAAGTTTAATTTTACCTACTGTTTTTGAGAAACTGATGTACTTCTCCAATGTTTCAGCTAATACTTCGATTCTTCCATCATCCCGTCCTAACTCTGGGATAATGAAGTGGGAGTCATAGCCGCTAAGATTGTGTATCACGACAGGGATAAAGTTTGGCAGTTTGTAATTTATATTGCATGAATTACAAGCAGCTCCTCTGTATAACCCTGTCAGGTGATCGTGATCTCTTACTTTTTGATTTTCTTCACTGAAGCTCTTCTTGCATAAATAACATCTTGTTGCCAAATTGTATTCTTCTTGTTGATTTTGATTCAAAGGTTCCATAGGTAAAACATTACCGTATAAGCGTTGCACCTTTTCAGCAATGTCATACAACTGGTCTACGAAATGCTTAGCGGCTTCTTCCCACGGTAGAGTATCGGAGTGGATGTTAAACCATAGTCTTGCAACTGTTCTTCAGCAAAGTTGATTTCACCAATAAGCAAAAACTGTTAGGTTGATGCAATTGATATTTGGTTCTTCTAGTCACCTCACCATCCGGAAGCTCCTGTGGTACTAACGTGGATTCGAATCTGCGTAGACAGCTACTGAATCCGATATTGGTGAACTGTTTTGTTGAATTTGATGAACGCTCGAGATGGCGGCGGCAGACTAATCTTCACTTCATAGTTGTCATTACAAAGTCTTTGGTGTTCCTTCAACCAGTCCGATCCTCCATGTTTTAAATCTTTATTTGTAAAACAAAAGCATCTCTTACACACTGTCACTCTAATCTTCTTTTTGGTTAATTGTCGTGCAACCAAAGCTTCAAAATCTTTTATCCACACATAATGTGAAATTTCACCTTTAGTTATCAATAATAAATCAGTATGGTTTCTTTGCTTCACTTTTCCAACTCGTAGTGGATACACATTGTTCGAATCATCTAAGCCGAACACGTTAACAGAAACACCTGGATTTTGTTTCTCAAATTTTGCAATTTGATTAAGACTCACAGGATACGACATTCCTCGGAAGTTGTAGCGGTGTTCGTTTTCATAATATTCCCTACCAACTCTACAAGGATTATGTTTTACATACTTAGTTAGCATCGCATACTTAAAACATTCATTATCCCCGTTTGTAACATTTCTGCAAGAGTTGGTGTCTTTAATTTTCTTTGGTAGAGGGATAAAGCTGCTACCCTCATACCATATCCATGCTTGTGAACCCTCACATCCATACCTTCGATCGATGATAGCGTCCAGCCAGATCCTCTTCCTTCATGTTCTTGGAGTTTCATTAGCAGTTCATTCAAACATTCTTCTAGAATTTCATTGATATCAGATGTGGTTGTAAGGGTTCGGTTTTTAGCAATGAATGCTCTCGGTGAGTTTTCACCATCGGTATTAGTAAACATAGCCTCCAACACCAATCCAATTTAATAAAGTTCAATCTTGCCAATTCTTCCATCAAGTTTTTACAACTAAATTTTTAGCTTGGGTTATAAAGTTTTCCAATTCCAATTGCACATTATTAATTTGAAATGAGTTACAACTGGTCCTGGCAAGGCTGTGGTGCGCAGTTGTCTTATATCTTCCACTTCTTCTGTATCCTCTTCTTCCATATCCTCTTCTTGGGTACGCAGTTGTTTTACATCTTCCACTTTTTTTTCTTCCATTTCCTTTTCAATAAATCCTCCAGCTGTAGATGGTCCAGCTCCGGCAAATTGAATAACACTTGGTCTTCTTCTTTGCATTAACTGTAAATAGCTAGCCCAGTCCTCCTGCTTCTGGGGTTTTTCCAAAAACCGATCAATCGCATCCAAGTCTTCTTCACTTACTACAATCTCTTCTTTTCTGTCCTCTTCACGATGCAATTCTCGGTGTAACCTGTAGATAGCTATCACAGTCGTCCATCTGCTTCTGGTAGTTTTCCAATAACCGATCAAACGCATCCAAGTCTTCTTCACTTACAACAATCTCTTCTTTTCTGTCCTCTTCATGATACAATTCTCGGTGTAAAACAAAGATGTCTTCGTCTTGAAAAAACTCACCACAAATATCGCAAAGAGCCATTTTTACAATTTGGCTATGAGTGTGCACTCGGTGAATGTCTACGCAATAATGAGCAGCGCGCTCAACTGGGTCCCTTTATACCCGAGGTTTAAGGGTGGGGGAAGGTGACGTCATATACATCCGGTTTATCAGTCATGTAGTAGATTTGGCTTTTAAACACCCATTTTCAATATATTATTCAACAGGCTTGATAAACTAATGATGTTTGATCTATATCCACTACTTTGTACAAGTTTTTTCAAAGATGTCTTTTTGAGCAAGTTTATGTGGGTCAAGGTCACGTAAAGATACCCTTTGAGCGGGGGATAAACCACTAAGCAGCATGCTAGTCCATTGCCGCAAAGTGATCTATCCCCCGCTCTGTTCAACAAAACCTCAATCAAGTTGAGTTTCACTTCGCGTCCGGAATATTTACTTTGTTAATAAGACCTGACTGTTAAAGATTTTGAAAACTTTTATATATTTAGGTCAAGGTCACGAAAAAACTTTAAAATAATTAAGCCCCACACCCCATAGGGGTGTGGAGCACTTGGGTTGTCATCGCTGTAGCCTCCGAAGAGACCCAACTATGACAACAGAGCAACATCCAATGTCGTGTACCCTTCGCCACGCAAGACTTTTAAATATTTACTGCATTGGTAACAAATAACTAACAAAACATTTACATAATTTTGAGAGAGGTTGAGGACAGCCCTAGTGGCTTACGTCCTCGGTCCGAGTGCAGAGGCCGCCGCAAATTGGCCACAGCTGTGGTCTGCATGCCAGCGTACAAACGGACCGGTTCCCAACCCAGCCGCAATATTGCATGCCTGAGAGGACCCATACTAACATTGGTTTTAAAATAGCTTTACACGGGGGTCTACTCCCGTACCCTATCTTTAATATTTAACTTTATCAATGCAGTGAATCTTTATAAGTCCTTTGTGGGTCAAGGCCACACGAACATTAAAAAATTTCGGCCCCCGTACATCCATGGCGAACCACGAATGTTCGGGGGCCTTGGGGACTAAAAAACACAAATAGCTAACAAAGATTCATTTACATAATTTTGAGTTTCCAGAAGGGAAACAAGAGGTTGAGGACAGCCCTAGTGGCTTACGCCCTCGGTCCGAGTGCAGAGGCCACCGCAAATTGGCCACAGCTGTGGTCTGCATGTCAGCGTACAAACGGACCGAGTCCCAAACCCAGCCGCAATATTGCATGCCTGAGAGGACTCATGCTAACGTTGGTATAAAATGCTTTTACACGGGGGCCTACTCCCGTTCCCTGACGTTACAATTTACTTTGAGCTGTGAAAAAAGCTCAAGGGGGAATGCTAAAACAAGCGTATACACTTTAGATAAATATAACACACTTACAACACAAAGTTGAGCTCAACATAGTAAATGCTGGAACAAGCACATACACATTAAACACATATGACAAACAAGACACACAGGATAAAAGACAAACGAGACACACAGGAGACATAGGATACAAGTGAAACACTCTCATATAAAACAATTCCCAATACCCAAACGCAAGCGCAATATCTTAGAAATAATACAAGTCTTAAAGTTAGAGTAGACTTCGCTAAACAGTGAAGGCGCCTTTCAGTGTTTAGTGAGGCCTATGGCGGTCCGTCCCGATCGTTCACGTTCAACGCGCGGGAGCGGACTGCGAGCCGGCTGCGGCCGGGCCGCCTTATATCCCCACCGGTCGCCCCCCAAGGGGCGGCATCGGGGGCACAGAGGTGGGGGCGCCATCGGGGGCAAGGTCACCCCAAGGTCACCTCAAGGTCACCCCAAGGTCACCTCAAGGTCACCTCAAGGTCACCTCAAGGTCACCCCAAGGTCACGTCAAGGTCACCCCAAGGTCACTTCAAGGTCACCACAAGTTCACCTCAAGGTCACCTCAAGGTCACCCCAAGGTCACGTCAAGGTCACCCCAAGGTCACGTCAAGGTCACCCCAAGGTCACCTCAAGGTCACCCCAAGGTCACCTCAAGGTCACCCCAAGGTCACTTCAAGGTCACGTCAAGGTCACGTCAAGGTCACCTCAAGGTCACCCCAAGGTCACCTCAAGGTCACCCCAAGGTCACGTCAAGGTCACTCCAAGGTCACTTCAAGGTCACTTCAAGGTCACCTCAAGGTCACCTCAAGGTCACCCCAAGGTCACGTCAAGGTCACCCCAAGGTCACCTCAAGGTCACGTCAAGGTCACCTCAAGGTCACCCCAAGGTCACACTTATGTCACTTCAAGGTCACCCACAACACTTTTACTCTAAGTGTTGGCTATACCCCCACCACAACTGAGTCCCTAGGCTGCACAACATCGCTCCGCCAGTATGTCTCCGGCTTCCATACGGTGCGTCTCGCTGTTCTCTAACTCTCTATATGTAAGTATTTTTACAAGTTTAGAATCTAGGTCACTACACTTTAACTCTGGGACGATATCGACTTATAGTATTTCAGTGTTTTGACTCACGGTCATCACACTTTAACTCTAGCACGTCGGTTATCGTACCAGAGGTGCTCAATAACCTAACTTGTAATGTTTAGGGTGGCGTATGCACGTAATATCGCCATGAGTGTCCAGTCTGAATTTTAAGTTAGATTTATTTTACTGTGATCTTTTTCCATTTCCAATTCGTTTTGCCTAAGAGTGAGATGTCGCTTTATAAAATGGTATTTTCTCTAAAGTTCTTGGGGATTGCAGGGATACAATTACTTTATTTAGACGGCTCTTCACCTTAGAGTTTAACATAACTTCCACTTTAACTTTTCTTCCTTACCCCTCACAGCCTAAGCTGTACAGTAAGGTTTCTTCTAGTGCCAACTCGGGCCGAGAGAACGGTGTGTTAACTGTAGGACAGCTCATGGTGGAGTGATGCGATACCACAGCGTACAACCTCACCTTCCCCCACCACTGTGACCTTCCCCCACTCCAGCTGTTTCCCTCACCACTTTTCCCTTGGCTCATGCGCTACCAACAGTCTCTCAGTATTGTGCGGACTTTTGTGAGGGATGCCATGTTGCAGGACACTTTGGGTAAGAACTTGCCCGTGTTAAGTCTTTATTAGTTGCTCAATGTACACCCCTCAAAGTCAAGCGGGTTTCCACTTTAGCTAAGTGGCGAAAACAGTTGCGCGGACACCCTAAGTTTTATACCAAACAGACTAATGTAAGTTTTACTGGTGAGGATTTGTTTAAAATATTGGATGAAATGACTTTTTCTTGCAAAGTTCAGTTAGTTACTCCCATTCCTGACGGTTTAGAGTCTTAGCCTCTTGGGCCAATATACCTAGAGTGCGCGGGGCCGGACAGTCAGTCGCTCGGTGTCTGTCGTAGGGTGCACATCGCGGTTGTAGTACTGGTCTAAAGGGGGCTGCTGGCTCACTTCAAGGTCACTCGAGCGGTGTCACATGACGGTTTAGGCAGAGTCACGTTGCAAACTTTCAGTTTCCTCGGCACTTTTGCTGTTTCTTGTCTAATTTCGCTCCAAGTCGTCAAGGTCATGGGAACCTGACTGAAACTCGGAGCGTAGTGTGAGAAACAGCAAAAGTGCCGAAAAATTTTAGGTTTCAGCGTGACCTTGACCTTTTGTGACATCAATGACGTCATCTTGGTGACGTAAGGGGTGATGACGTCATCAGCACGTCATTTCTGTGACGTCATGGGTGTGACGTCATGGATGTGACGTCATTGGTGATGACGTCATCGATGACGTCATCGATGACGTCATCGGTGAGGTCATTGACCTCGATGACGTCATCGCTCGGGTGACCTTGAAGTGAGCCAGCAGCCCCCTTTTTCCACTACTACCTACCTATGTATCTTACTTAAATGTGGACTTTCCTGGGCTTAGGATGGTTCCTCATGTTAATGGATTTTAGTTGAGGTTAATGTTAGTTTGTTAGAATAAATTTTGTCATGCTACGTGAAATTTTGTATTTTTCACAGTCATTTTCAATCCTATTCAATTGATATATCGATGTATATTTTCATTCAATAGTAGTGTAGACGCTGTATGAAACTGTACCCACAACAACAATACCGGTATTAAGGTAAGAAATAGGCCTACGAACAATCAACCTAAAAATCTAACCGTAAGTCTCCTTCACTTTTATGGAGAGCAATATTTTTAACAAACAAACTGGCTGGGTAGCTGAGTGGTTATAGTGCTCGCCATTGAATCTAAAGGTTGCCGGTTCGATCCTGGGAAAAGTTAGTAGCTTTTTTAAGGTTTGATTCCGGACCCAGTTGCCATTTGTCATTGGGCCATCAATTAATGATGCTTTCTAACAACTGGTCAAGGTTAGATAGTAACTTAACAAGACTGGGGTTTGGACAGTTCCCAGTCAAAACGCTAAGAAATGCCTCTGGCGTAGTTACACAAAAAATAAAAAAAATAAATAAAACAAATCAATTGTTTTTGGAAACATTTAAAAGGCATATTCCCTCAATACAATTTGGTAAAAAATACTTTACTGATTGGTATTTAGCAGCATATTTGTGTGACGACGATATATTATGAAGTCTGCATCTCTTGACAATTAAGGCCTACAAATAAAAACTTAGGTAACATGGTTTGTTTTCTGTTTTCCTTTAATGTAATTAGGCTACATTACTTAAAATTAATAGGCTACTTGATTTGGTTATTTTCGGTTACTTGTGCACAGTATATTAGTTTTATTGTCGCAGGACATTTTTAGAAAACTGAATCAGTGTACCTAATGAAATCGTAACTGTATCAGTGATTGCATTACCTATCCATAAAATAGCAATATTATCGCAAATTTTGAAATTTTAACCATTGATAAAAACTATGGAGTAGGATAACGAACTATTACCGATCTATCTAGGCCTGTCTCTATTTATCCACTCAAAACATACTATCTTCTTAGGCCTCAAGTCCTTCACATAACACCCAAAACAAGTTGTCTTCCGTATTAAGTTACTGTACTTGACCCTTGAACCGGGACTTTTGGTTAATTTGAAAAGCAAAATATGTTACATTAAATTAATTGTTGCAGATAATTGGTTTGGTTAACTATTAGCAGATTCACAATTGTCAATTAGGACTAGCGCTTCTGAGTTACTTAAAAAAGTGAATTAATTAGCCTGACAGTAAGTTATGAAAATTACAGGAATGATACAAACATAGCCTTTACGGTATTCTTCTGTAATTCATGATTTATCTGCTTTTTAAGGTGTACTCACTAAAATCCAAAATGTAATGAATACACATTGATACACAACATGCACTTAATGAAACTGAAATTGACCCTAAAAGGCTTAGCCTACCGGTACCAAAAGTTGTTAACGTCAATAAATAAAACAATCTAGTACTTACTGTTCAAATTTTACTTCATAATACACTTTTTTTAAGAAAGGACATTAATTAGCTGTGTATACAATGTAGTTCGTTTTCGTTACTCAAATTAAATTTAATTAGAGCCGTCAATTTCATATTTATCATAACCTCTCTACATCCAACTTTGTTTATGTTTATGCGACTACTTCACCCCATCACCCCGCTCCCGGACCCGGACTGGACCAATCAGAACGTCTCAGTCTTGATTGTTAAGACTTGCAAAGACGTTTCTAAAAAAGTAAACACAGCACCGACCACTGAAAATGTCTCCAATGCATTTCTTATGGGAAAAATGAAAAAGTCACATTTTAAGATTATTTTATTAATATCCAACCAACTACTTTCAAAAACGCATCAGCACTTAACAGTTGCATAAAGAATCTTCAACTGAAATTTGAGGCCAATCTGTTACTTCTATCGAGCGTAATCGTGGAGCAAAGAATAGCTATATGAGACTCTTAGTCACTCTAGGTCTATTCTTCGAATAGACAACTAAGTAGAAGATTTTATGTATTATGTTGGTATCTTGATAATATTCTTGATTTAAATCAAATGGCGAAAATCTTATTTTTTTAAAACGTAATTCATTGTAAACTTAAAATTAAAACACCATTTTTAAAAGACCCTTGTTTCACATATAAATAAAAGGGTTAATTACGTTTTACTTGCCGTTTACGTTTCACCTCGTTTGCCATTAATGGATTTGCCAAATCAAATCCACTCTCACTTGTATTTTACAACCCGAAGTTTCACTCAAAAGATTGTAAACAATCCACCTAAACCAAAGAATCCTTTCCGTATCTTGAAATCACAACTGCAATAATTGTGAAATCCCAAAGCTAATGCTTAACACTTTTAGCGAATTTCCCATAGGGAATAAGCTATTACCGTAGCTCTCATGGTAAGACCTATGAACGGGAAGTAGTGTAAAATTGCGGCCGCTGGCCCAGTTCAAGGTCACCTGAGGGATGACGTCATCGAGGTCAATGACCTCACCGATGACGTCATCGATGACGTCATCGATGACGCAATCGATGACGTCATCACCAATGACGTCATTTCGATGACGTCACACCCATGACGTCACAGAAATGACGTGCTGATGACGTCATCACCCCTTACGTCACCAAAACGACGTCACCGACGCCACTAAGGTCAAGGTCACGCAGAAACTTAAAATTTTTTAGCACTTTTGCCGTTTCTCGCACTACGCTCCGAGTTTCAGTCCGAGTCCCCGTGACCTTGACCACTTGGAGCGAATTTTCGACAAGAAACGGCAAAAGTGCCAAGTTAAACTCGAGTTTCTGACATGACTCTGCCTAAATGGGCAATCGGTTATCCCTCAGGTGACCTTGAACCAGTACAACGCCCGCAATTTTATGTTACTGTGACCTTGAACACTTAACAACGGAGCGCCGACACCGATGCGCACCCCACGACAGCCACCGAGTGACTGACTGTCAGGCTCTGTGTACTCTAGGTATATCGGCTTGAGAGACTAAGACTCAAAACCGTCAGGAATGGGAGTAACTAACTGAATTTTGCAAGGAAAAGTCATTTCATCCAATATTTTAAACAAATCTTCATCAGTAAAACTGACATTAGTCTGTTTTGTATAAAACTTAGGGTGTCCGCGCAACAGTTTGCGCCACTTAGCTAAAGTCGAAACCCTCTTAACTTTGAGTGGTGGACAGTGAGCAACTAATAAAGTCTTAACACGGCTAAGTTTCTTACCTAAAGCGTCCCGCGACATGGCTTCTCCTCACAAAAGTCCGCACAATACTGAGAGACTGCTTGTAGCTCATGAGTCAAGGGAAAAGAGGTGGGGGAAACAGCAGGAGTGGGGGAAGGTCACAGTGGTGGGGGAAGGTGAGGTTGCACGCTGGAGTATCGCATCACTTCACCATGAGCTGTCCTACAGTCAACACACTGTTCTCTTGGCCCGAGTTGGCACTAGAAGAAACATTTCTGTACAGCATAGGCTGTGAGAGCCGAGGAAGCAAAGTCAAAGTGGAAATTGCGTTAAACTCCAAGATTAAGAGTCTCCTAAATAAACTAATTGTATCCCTGCAATCCCCTATAACTTTAGAGAAATACCACTTTATAAAGCGACACCTTATTCTTTGGCAAAACGAATTGGAAATGGAAAAGATCACAGTAAAATTAATCTAACTTAAAATTTGGACTGGACACTCATGGCGATACCACGTGGCGTGCAAACGCCACCCTAAACATTACAAAATAGGTTATTGAGCACCTCTGGTACGATAACCGACGTGCTAGAGTTAAAGTGTGATGACCTTGAGTCAAAACTCTGAAATACTACAAGTCGATATCACCCCAGAGTTAAAGTGTAGTGACCTTGAGTAAAATCAGAGAAAATCCAAGCCATGTTAGTCCAGAGTTAAAGTGTAACGACCTTGAGGCAAAAACTTGTAAAACACTTACATGAACAGAGTCGAAGAGCAGCGATGCTTACCGCATGCAAGCCTGAGACATACTGGCTGAACGCCGTCACGTAGCTTAGGGACTCGATTAGGGTGGGGGTATTGCGAACACTTAGAGTAGAAGTGTAGTGGGTGACCTCGAACCAGACACTTAGAGTAAAAGTGTAGTCGGTGACCTTGAACCACCCCTGAGGGCGGACCCCCCCCCCCCCCCGCCCCCCTCCGCCCCCGTCTCCGTTTTTTGGGGGGCGGACCCCCCCCCCCGCCCCCTCCGCCCCCGTCTCCGTTTTTTTGGGGGGCGGACCCCCCCCCCCGCCCCCTCCGCCCCCGTCTCCGTTTTTTGGGGGGCGGACCCCCCCCCCCACCGCCCCCTCCGCCCCCCGTCTCCGTTTTTTGGGGGGCGGACCCCCCCCCCCCCTCCGCCCCCGTCTCCGTTTTTTTGGGGGCGGACCCCCCCCCCCCCCTCCGGGGTGGACCTCCGCCCCCGGGGTGGACCTCCGCCCCATGCCGGGGGAGACCGGTGGGGATATAAGGCGGCCTCCGCCCCATGCCGGGGGAGACCGGTGGGGATATAAGGCGGCCCGGCCACAGCCGGCTCGCAGTCCGCTCCCGAGCGTTGAACGTGAACGATCGGGACGGACCGCCATAGGCATCACTAAACATTGAATGGCGCCTTCAGTGTTTAGCGAAGTCTACTCTAACTTTAAGACTTGTATTAGTTGTAAGATATTGCGCTTGCGTTTGGGGTATTGGGTATTGCGAATTGTTTTATATGAGAGTGTTTTACTTGTACCTTATGTCTACTGTGTGTCTTTTATCCTTTGTGTCTTGTTTGTTATATGTGTTTAACATGTAAGTGCTTGTTCCAGCATTGACTACGTTGAGCTCAATTGTGTGTTGTAAGGTGTGTTATATTTTTCTAAAGTGTATACGCTTGTTTTAGCAATCCCCCCTTGAGCTTTTGCAATGCTCAAAGTAAATTGTAAAGACAGGGAACGGGAGTAGGCCCCCGTGTAAAGTTACTTTTGTATAATTGTTAGGCTCCTCTCATGCATGCTTTAATGCGGCTGAGAAATAGGAGCGTCCGTTTGTACGCCTATATGGGGGTAATAAGCCGATGGCCTCTGCACTCGGGACCGAGGACGTAAGCCACTAGGGTGTCCTCAGTTAGTTTCCCTTCTGGAAACTCAAAATTATGTAAATGAAACTTTATTAGCTATTTGTGTTTTTTTGTCCCCAAGGCCCCCGAACATTCGTGGTTCGCCATGGATGTACGGGGGCCGAAATTTTTTAATGTCCGTGTGGCCTTGACCCACATAGGACTTGTAAAAAGTTACTGCATTGCTAAATTAAAAATATTAAAGATAGGGTTACGGGAGTAGGCCCCCGTGTAAAGCCACTTTTTTTATAATTGTTAGGCTCCTCTCATGCATGCTTCAATGCGGCTGAGAAATAGGAGGTGGTCCGTTTGTACGCTTATACGGGGGTAATGAGCCGATGGCCTCTGCACTCGGACCGAGGACGTAAGCCACTAGGGCGTCCTCAGTTTCTTTCAAAATTATGTAAATGACATTTCGTTAGCTATTGGAAAAGTTATTAGTTGGAAATGCAGTAAATGTTTACAAGTCTCGCGTGGCGAAGGGTACACGACATTGGATGTTGCCTTGTTGTCATAGTTGGGTCTCTTCGGAGGCTACAGCGATGACAACCCAAGTGCCCCACACCCCCATAGGGGGGTGTGGGGCTTAATTTTTTTAAAGTTTTTTCGTGACCTTGACCTAAATATAAAAGTTTCAAAATCTTTAACAGTAAGGTTTTTTATTAACACAGTAAATATATTAAAGTACTTTGTCTTTTAAACTTTAATGGGTAGGCATTACTAACACACAAGTCTGTAGTTGTCCATAGTTGGGTCTCTTTAGAGACTATAGCGATGGCAACCTAAATGCCCCAGGTGGGGCTTTATTTTTTAAAGTTTTACGTGACCTCGACCTAAATATAGTAAAGACTGACACTGCACCTCCGCCCCCGCCCCCGCCCCCGCCCCCCGCCCCCCGCCCCCCTTCACCACCTCCACCCCCTACACCTCCACCCCATACACCTCCGCCCCCCCCCCACCCCCACCCCCACCCCCACCCCCCCACCCCCACCCCCACCCCCTCCCCCACCCCTGATATCCTGGGCGTGGCAGCCCCGGTGGGGATATAAGGGGGCCCGGTTGCACGCACTTCTCATTCCTGCTCCAGCCTTCGTTGGAAGTACTTCTCCGTTATTTGCATTTAACGCTCTTTTCTACCTCAACATGCGCTTCAAGAACTATCCACCAGTTCTCCCATACATCAAACCGAATTCAACCAACACGTCTACTCCGACCAACACATCTACTCCAACTTCAACCTCCGCTGCTCCGATTCTCCAAACGTGTTTGATGAGCACAATCCTCAGCTGTTTGGAGATGCCGTCGGCTCCTTCGATGCCCAGCCTATCTCCGCTGCCACCAACGGAACCAACAAGTCCAAGTGTCAGTGGTGCTGGTGACGCTCCGTCGACTTCAAGAGGGGGCTGGCGCTCACCCTGCAAGCAGCCGAGTGCTCATAGCATCACCGCCGATCTCATTGTTGTCAGATTCTGATTCGGAGTCAGCGGTCTTTGAGGAGAAGAAGTCGAGGTCCAAAATCATTCCTACTCCGTACACAGAAAAATCCTTCCTATACAAAGACCCAATGTCCACTACCCGTATCCCCCATGCCATCCACACCGGTCAAACCATCCTGCAAATCGATCTTTTCCCCAGACAAGTCAACCTCACCCAAAGCCAACATTCCATCTACAGTCAAACCATCCCGTAAAATCGATCTTCTCCCCAGACAATTCTACCTCACCTAAAACCACTATTGATCTAACCCATTCTCCTACCCGACCCAAAATTCTTTGCAAATTACCCCTTGACCGTGCTAAACCATCACCCTCCATCCTTTCCAGCCAGCCTAAGTTAGATCAAGCGCCGCTCCAAAACACTAAGAGTCCAACACAAAAGAAACGTAATCGTGTTAAATGCCCTGCTGGCAAGCGTGATAAATGCGATTATGTTTGGTTTAGCAGAGAGGCTGTGGTTCTTTGTTGTCCGAGTTTTGCTCTTCCAGAAAAAGATCGTTGCCAACGACACTTGAATAAGAAAAATCAAAATTCCGACACCAAAGCCCTATAGCCTTAATATTATGCCTGAAAAGTCCAAGTTCAAACACCCCAACAGTCCGCAGAAGCTGAAAATTAATAGGCTCAAGAGGGACAAAAAATATTATTTCATTGTTCAAGCTTATGGAGCATTTAACATAAATGTGCAAATCATTCTAAAAGGTGATGGCCGCCTTCATAGAATGAAAGTACCACCTGCGATGGTACAAAGAGAATTTTTTGTCCCCGGGGCTTATTTAATTCGAAGAAAAGGATGCCTATCTGTTTGCGAAATGGACTAGGACATGGGCTCACCAAAAAATCAAAATTGTGTTTAAAAGTGTTGGACATTAATTAAATTTCCTCTTCCAAATTAATTTTTCTAAATTTAGTCTTAACCCTCTTAAAGTAAGGGAGAGGGGTATTATACAAGTCAACTAATAAAAAAAAATACTTGACTTGTATAATACTTTAACCTGGCGGTGATGTAAAATCACTGGGACAATCTCAAACCGTGTCCTTGAGGGTGAAGACTAAGTTACAAAAATCTTTAACAAATAAAAACTTACCTCCAAACGCTTGTAGCTTGCTACAAGTGTTTGGAGGTAAAAAATTTTTAAAGTTTGAATGACCTTGACCCACATAATTACTGTTTAAAGTAAACTGCTAACCTTACAACTTATGTCGTGTATCACGTGATACCCCCCCACTCTAACGCTTTTAATAAGCTTGTATGAGCCGTTCATTTGCTTCAGTCCGTTCCTATGCTCTGTGGTAAACATGTCACAGTACAATTACAAAGGTGGTGACTTCTTGATAAATGAACACAATGCTTGGGAAGTGCTAAACCGGCATAGAATGGAAGTTGAGTGTTGTATAAGACGAGATGGGTCTACATTTTATCTATGTATTATAAACAAACAAACCCACAAGTATCAACACTGGACAAAAATTAATTATAACAACATAGATGAGCTGTTTGCTTGGGTGTTTGAGGTGTGTAAAGTTATAGAAGAAACCAAAATAATGGGTGTGCTAAGGTATGTAAAAATGATGACCGGGAAGACTAAGCAAAATTTCTTTCAACCCCCCCCCCCCCGTGTTATCCCCACCACTAAAAATGGGTATATATAGGAGTGGTGATCAACCGTCTTCTCATTCTGCTTTACACTGTTTAGCTGAATACTACCATGTCAGCCATGAACATTCCAGCCTCTACCTCTGGCCCGACGCATCCAACTCTGGCTCAAGCTCTGGACCGATCCGGCGGGGCCGCCTGTCAAAGAGTCGCGTTCGGTTCTTCGGATTCACTCCGAGCAAGACGGAGTTGTGCAGCAGTGGAGCCTCCAGAAGAGAGTCTAGCTTGTATGAAGAACTCCAGCAGGTAGTGCCGGGTGTAGTGGTTGGTGCATCTTCACAGGAAGACACTGTTAGAGCTGCTATAAGATATATTAAAGGTTGTAACGTATTGATAGAGGAAAAAGAACAGGTTGTTAGAGGAAAAGAAGAGGTTGTTGGAGAGTGCACACAGTGAAATACTTTTGATCCGGAAAGAATGGGAAAAACTAATTATGAAGTGTGACAGATTGTTAGATGATAGTGATGATAGTGAGGATGAGAGTGGATAGGTGTGGGTAAAGACTCGGACTGGGACTTGCGTGTTTGTATGAATGTGTGTGTGAATGCGGAATACAGAGCGGGGGATAGATCACTCTGTGGCAATGGGACTAACATGCCACTTAGTGATCTATCCCCCCGTTCTGGTAATGTTTTTGGATGGCCTTGACCCACTTTACCAAGGCTAGCTAGTACCCCCACCACTGATAAGTGTATATATACGGGTATTAACGTGCAGTTTGGTTATTCTGCTTTGTACCGCTTAGCTGAATACAGCACTGTAACATGGCTTTCAACTCCAAAACTTCTCCAGGCTTCCTCTTCTTCTTCAAGAAGGCGTGCTGCCAACGTTCTGCCTGCTACTCGTGGACCTGCTCGACCATTCCACAGCATAACTGTTGCTCGGGCAAACGCCTGCAAAGCTCCGATGCTACGGACCTTGCTGGAGGTAAGCCAAGACGGACAAGGCTTGCTCAGTCCTGGTCAACGGCAGGAGCAAGAAAGGCGTATGGCGTACTTCAGGCTGCAGGGTGTAGTTCCCAGCTTGAAGTTAGGCGATCCGAGAGTAGCAAGCATCAACGAGGCAGCGGACTACATATCACACCTTCACAGTGTTTTAGAAGTAAAGGACCAACAAATTGAAAACTTAAAAGAACAATTGAAACAATTTAACTTTAATCCTGTGGAGTTTGTGGAAGCAGTGATGAGTGATAGTGATGATGAAGGAACTGAATATATATTGGGTATGTAATGAAAGACTTGGACATGGACATGTGTGTGTGTGTGTGTGTGTAGAATACAGAGCGGGGGATAGACTACTTTGCGGCAATGGACTAGCATGCTGCTTAGTGGTCTATCCCCCGCTCAAAGGGTAGCATTGGATGACCTTGACCCACTTTACAGCAAGGACAACCGGTTAACTGGTATAAAAGAGGGGGTCTATACATCTCGACTTCATTCTGCTTTGGACCTTCCAGTGGAACGCTAGAAACAATGAGTGGATCGCTGCTTGGTGCTAACTTGGACAGGTATTCTGTGATGGTACACTATGAAGATTGTAGAGACATGTTGACGGCTGTGTATGATTGTTTGGTGAGAAAAATCTTTCAAGAAAACTGCCAATTTATGTTAGCGTGGAAAAGAAACTTGTTTGTTGATGGTCATGCTACAAAGCAAAGCATGAACCACCTTCATGTGTTAAAAGTAGGACATCATAATTTGGACGAACTGGACGATATGTTTAGGGAGCCGGAGTGTTTGATACATCAGGAATGTAAACCATGTGAAATTGAAATTTTTAAATTGGATATGGAATTAGAATAAAATGTGTTAAACAGGACTTGGACTTGGACTTGATTGAGGTTTTGTAGAACAGAGCGGGGGATAGATCACTTTGCGGCAATGGACTAGCATGCTGCTTAGTGGTCTATCCCCCGCTCAAAGGGTATCTTTACGTGACCTTGACCCACATAAATTGTATAGTTGGTGGGGGTATAAAAAGGGTAAGCAAATTGGATGGATACAACACTTCCATACCATGGCTCCACTTGACAACACCGTGTTCCATCGCAACAGAATTGTCTCTATTCTGGAGGTAATACCTCTAGAAATTATAGAAGTAGAGGACCAACTACCTGCGGTTGATCAAGAAGAGGAGGAGGAAGAGATAATGGATATTGAAATGGACTCTGACGAAGCTGGTTCAACGGACAATGAGGTGGACTTGCACGCCTACGAAACATTAGAGTCGTCATCTGAGTCGGAAATGGAATTCCAATTGGAAATCGAAGAAGAAGAACAAGAACAAGACACTCCCCATCGTCCAATGGATAGGATGTTAGTTGCCAGAAGAATTATGTATTGTCATCGCTGCCTATTCCGTGATGAGGATGATTCCGACTCTGATGGTGATGTTTCACCCTTGTAAAAAAGTTTAAACAAAAAGTTAAAAAAGAATGTGAGCGGGGGATAGAGCACTTTGTAGTAAATGATGCTGCTTAGTGCTCTATCCCCCGCTCAAAATAATAATTCCAAATGACCTTGACCTACATTAACTTGCTCAAACAGACGTCTTTGAAAAAACTTGTACAAATTATTGAATCTAGACCAAATATCATCAATTTATCAAGCCTACTGATAAATGTATTACAAACGGTTGTGTAAAGGCTAAATTTAGCACATGAGTGATAACCTGTTTCCATATGACGTCACTTTCCCCACCTATCTGCCTCGGATATAAAGGGTCCCGGTGGAGTGCGCTGCTCATTATTGCGTGGACATTCACAGAGTGTGCATTCAAAGCCAAACTGTTTGAAATGGCTCTTTGCGACATTTGTGGGGAAATCTTTCAAGACGAAGATCTTTTCACCATACACAGAGAATTACATGAAGACGAAGATAGAAAAGAAGATATTACCATGGATGAAATAGACTTAGACTCAATTGACCGGTTTTTGGAAGAGCACCAGAAGCAGACGGACTACTGGGACAGCTATCTACAGCAAATGCAAAGAAGAAGACCTAGTGTGATCCAATTTGCTGGTGCTGGACCATCTACTGCTAGAAGACCTTTTGAAGAAGAAGACACTGAAGAAGAGGACACTGAAGAAGAACTAGAAGATGTGAAACAACTGCGCACCACGGCCTTGCCAGGACGAGTTGTAACGCATTTTAAAATTAATAATGTTCAATTGGAACTGGAAACATTTATAACCCAGGCTAAGGAACTTGTTGGTGGAACCTTGAGGGAAGAACTACAAAGATTAAATTTTATTAAATTTGGAATGGTGTTAGAGGCTATGTTTAACAATACTGATGGTGAAACAGCATTGAGAGCGTTCATTACCAAAAACCGAACCCTTACCTTCACCTCCAACATCGATGATATTATTGAAGAATGCTTGGAAGAACTTATAACAAAACTTCAAGAACATGAAGGAAGAGGATCTGGATGGACTTTGTCATCAATTGAAGGTATGGATGTAAGGGTTCACAAGCATGGATATGGTTTAAGGGGTAGTAGTTTTATCCCTTTACCAAAGAAAATCCAAAACACTAAATCGTGTAGGAATGTGCAAAATGAAGGTAATGAATGTTTTAAGTATGCAATGTTAACCAAGTATGTTAAAGATCATCCTGAAAGAGTTGGTAGAGAGTATTACGAAAATGAACACCGCTACAACTTTCAAGGCCTCACCTACCCAGTTACATTGAAAGACATAGACAAATTTGAAAAGAAAAATCCTGGCGTTTCAGTGAATGTTTTCGGTCTGGATGATTCGAACAACGTTTATCCTTTGCGGGTAGTAAAAGTTGAGCAAAGAAACCACACTGATTTGTTACTGATCACTAAGGGTGAAATTTCACATTATGTGTGGATAAAGGACTTTGCATCCTTGATTCGAAATCAATTATCAAAACAGAGGCGTAGGTTAACAGTGTGTAAAAGATGTTTTTGTTTCACATATAAAGAAATAAGACAAGGAGGATTAGAGTGGTTGATAGAACACAAAAGACTTTGTAATGAAAATTATGAAGTGAAGATTAGTCTGCCACCACCATCTCGAGCGTGTATCCAATTTAACAAAACAGTTCACCAATATCGGATTCCAGTAGTCATCTACGCAGATTTTGAATCTACGTTAGTACCACAGGAGCTGCCGGACGGTGAAGTGACTAGAAGAACAAAATATCAGTTGCATCAACCCAACAGTTTTTGTCTAATAGTGAAATCAACCTTGTCTGAAAACCAATTGCAAAACTATGGTTTAACATCCACTCCAATACTTTACCGTGGTGAAGAAGCCGCTAAGTATTTCGTAGACCAGTTGTATGACATTGCTGAAAAGGTACAACGCTTGTATGGTAATGTCGTACCTATGGAACCTTTGAATGAGAATCAACAAGAAGAATACAATATGGCATCAAGATGTTATCTATGCGAGAAGAGCTTCAGTGAAGAAAATCCAAAAGTAAGAGACCACGATCACCTGACAGGTTTATACAGAGGAGCTGCTTGTAATTCATGCAATATAAATTACAAACTGCCCCACTTTATCCCTGTCGTGTTACACAATCTTAGCGGCTACGACTCCCACTTCATTATTCCAGAGTTAGGAAGAGATGATGGTAAAATTGATGTTCTTGCTACAACATTAGAAAAGTACATCAGTTTCTCAAAAACCGTAGGTAAAATTAAACTTCGCTTTGTAGACTCTTATAGATTTATGCCATCTAGTTTGAGCAGATTGTCTGAGAATCTACGAAGAGAAGACCTAAAAGAAACCAGCAAGATTGTACCTGAAGATAAATTGGACTTAGTATTACGTAAAGGAGTATTCCCCTACGACTACATAACATCTACAGAAAAATTTGAAGAAACCAGTCTGCCACCGATCGAAGCCTTCAACAGCAAATTAAACGAAAGTGAAATCTCCGTTGAAGACTACAATCATGCTTGTAATGTTTGGAACCAACTAAACATTCAAACCTTAGGGGAATATTCTGACTTTTATATAAAATTGGACGTAACTCTGCTGTGCGATGTGATGGAAGAATTCCGAAACACCTGCTTCTCCGCCTATGGACTGGACCCTCTACACTCGTACACATCTCCAGGATTAGCATGGCAAGCTATGCTAAAGTCAACCAACTGTCGACTGGAACTTCTAACGGATATCGATATGGTGCTCATGATGGAATCTGGTGTACGGGGCGGTTTGACACAAGCTGTAACACGTCATGTCAAAGCCAACAACAAGTACATCCCCGGCTTCGACGAGCAACAACCATCGGTCTACCTTGGCTACTTTGACGCAAACAACCTTTATGGTTGGGCAATGTCAAATCCGCTTCCCTACGCTGACTTCAAATGGATCGACCCGGCCACCATTGGAGACATCTCACAGATTCCAAAGAATGGTTCAAAAGGCTATATTTTGGACTGTGATTTCGAATATCCAGAGCACCTTCATGACCATCACTACGACTTGCCTCTTCTAGCCAAGACTGAAGTTTCACCGACAGGAAGATGGCCAAAATTGATGATGACCTTGGAGAATAAGGATCGCTATGTGGCTCACTACTGGGTAGTTCAACAGGCTCTTGAATTGGGTCTACGTATAGTGAGAATTCATAGAGCAATTGAATTCACCCAGTCTTGTTGGTTGAAACCATATATTGATTCCAACACTGCAAGAAGAGCTGCAGCGACAACAGCATTTGAAAAGGACTTCTATAAATTAATGAACAATGCCATCTTTGGGAAGACCTTGGAGAACAAAAGAAAACACAAAAATGTAAAATTAGTGAGTGATCCTAGGAAATTGGAAAAATTAGTGCAAAAACCAAATTTCGGAACATCCATGATTATAAACGAAAATCTAGTCGCTGTCAGTATGAAGAAAACAACAATAGTCATGGACCGTCCGTTATACATAGGTATGTCGATTTTGGATATAAGTAAAACCCTGATGTATGATTTCCATTATAACAAAATGGTTAAACATTACGGAAGGGAAAACATTGGAGTCGCATACATGGATACGGACGCGTTTATCTACTGGATAAAGACTTTGGACATGTATGAAGACCTAAGGACTTTTCCATACAAAGAAGATTTCGATTTTTCCGACTATCCGAAAAACCATCCAAATTTTAATGAAAAATATAAAAAAGTAATTGGAAAATTCAAAGATGAAGCAAATGGAATGCCTTTAGAAGAAATAGTGGCGCTGATGGCGAAATTGTATTCATTTAAGATGTACCACGAGAACAACACACCGACAGTGAAGAAAGCAAAAGGAGTGAAGACATCTTATTTGAAAAAACACGTGACATTTGACCACTACAAGACTTGTTTGTTTGAAGATACTACGATATCAGCAACATTCAACAATATCCGAAGCTTCAAGCATCAAGTCTACAGTGTCACCGAAATTAAAAAAGCGTTGTCAGCTCGGGATGATAAAAGATACATTATGCCCGACAAAATCCACACTCTTCCTTTTGGCCACTACTCTCTAAACCCTATCAACTAGTAACCTATTCTTCGTCCTTCTACAACTACGACCTTATTCCTTTCTCCTTCCGTAAAAAAATGGGGAACACGGCAAGTCCAACGCCGTGTTCCCCATTTTTTTACACAAGTTTGGATGACCTTGACCCATATAAATGATGTGAATATTTAAAACAACATTCATTGTGATTATACATGTGATACAACAAACATTGAAACCTGCAATATGAAGGACTTAAAGCAACAAATTGTCAACGAACTTCATAAACCTGCAAGAAGAAAGTTTCCACGAAGAAATACGGTGATAAAAGGAATTAATGATTTATATCAAGCGGATTTAATCGAAATGATTCCTTATAGCAAACAAAATAAAGGATATAAATACATATTGACTGTTATTAACTGTTTTTCAAAAATGGCAGATGCTTTACCACTAAAAGATAAAAGTGGCAAAAGTGTTACAAAAGCAATGGAAACAGCTATACAAAGAGACAAACATACTATTAAACATTTACAAACAGATGATGGAAAAGAATATTTTAATAAGGAATTTGCAAATTTAATGAAAAAACACAATATAAACCATTATTCAACCAATTCAGAAGTAAAAGCCTCAATAATCGAAAGATTCAACAGAACTTTAAAAAGTGCAATGTATAAAATGTTTTCCAACAGAGGATCGCACATATGGATTGATATGTTACCAAAACTTATAAACGATTACAATAACAAATTTCATAGGACTATCGGGATGAAACCAAACCAAGTAACTAGTAAAAATGAAAACCTTGTATTAAAACGTATAAAAACGAATACTAAACCAAAAGTTGAAAAACTAAAGCCTAAAAAATTTAATGTGGGTGATAAAGTGCGAATAAGTAAATATAAAGGTGTATTCAGTAAAAGATACCTGCCAAATTGGACCAATGAGGTTTTTACTGTATTCAAAGTACAACCTACAGTACCTGAGACATATATTTTAAAAGATAATAAAGGACAATTGCTTGAAGGAGGGTTTTATGGACATGAAATGTTAAAATCAACAGTAGGCGATGTATATTTAGTTGAAAAGGTGTTGCAACGGAAAAAAGATAAGGTCAAAGTACGATGGTTAGGATTTAATAAGACGGAAGATTCTTGGATACCTAAAAAGGATTTGATATAACGATAGAGAATCATTTTAGGTTGAACCATTACAAAGGATGGAGATAGTACCACAAAAAGAGAGTTTTACTATTAATAATATAGATGAACTCACAGTGGATAATTCAGAATTCAATAGTGGGAAGCATGGCAATTTGTTACCAAACACCGTTCGTTGTCTGGTTACCGGACCTTCCAACTGTGGAAAAACTAATGTAGTATTCAATTTGATTACAAACCCTAAAGGATTACGATTTAACAATCTATATGTATTTTCAAAATCACTACAACAACCAAAGTATCAATTATTGGAAAAAATACTGACTAATGTGCCTGAAGTTAAATATTTAAAGTTTAATGCAAGCGAGAGTGTCATGCAGCCACAAGAAGCTAAACCATTCTCCGTGTTTATATTCGACGATGTATCTTGTGAAAACCAAAACACAATAAGGAATTACTTCGCTATGGGTCGACATAACAACATAGATAGCATTTATATTGGCCAAACTTACAGCAAAATACCTAAACAACTCATTAGAGACAATGCAAACATGTTAATTGTATTTAAACAGGACGAAACCAACCTAAAACATATATATTTTGATCATGTAAATGCGGATATGACATTTGAACGATTTAAAGAGTTGTGTGGAAAGGCTTGGGCTGAAAAGTATGGGTTCCTAACAATTATGAAGGAACAACCGCTAAACAATGGTCGATACAGGATAGGATTTGATAAATTTATATTAATACATTAAACGTGGTATAACACATTCATTGTTGTACAACACGTCTTGCTACAAACATGGTTAACCAAGAAAAATTAGTAAAAGAAATAAAATCACTTAGTGATTCTATTCGGGCTAAAAACAGAGCATTGAAACTAGGTATTAGCGAGAGGGAGAAATTCCTTGAATCTACTTTTAAACCTATTACTGAACCCTTGAAACAATTAAACAAAAAATTTGCTAAACCTGTATTGGAAGGAGATGCGATTGCACCTATTACGAAGTTTGAAAGAGAAAATGTAAAATCAGAAGATTTTAGTGATGAAGACCTGGAATCCTCTACGTATAGTGGTTTTACCGGTGGAGAACCCGAAAGAGAGCTAGAATCACCGGACTATAGTGGAATAAAAGAATTATATGAAGTAAAAGCCAAAAGAGGACATGAAGTTGTATCAACTGCTAGTGAAGAGGAAAAAGAAGAAGAGACAAGGGAAGGTCCGTCAAACATAAGCTTATTGGGTGAAAACATTCATAACAAAGGACCTTTAGGAAGGAAATACATGGTAAAAATGTTACTCGGAACAATTCCTAATAAGAATTACCATAGTTATGGAGCGAGATTAACAGAAGACGGTTTAATGATAGGTAATAGCCCGTTAAACGTTGACGAACATGATAATATTGTCATTGGTGATCAAAGGTATAAGGGCACAAAAGGATTATTTGAATTATTATTTGAAAATAAGCCTTCAGTATCGGTAGTGAAAGAAAAAGACATGGAAGCATATAAAAATATTTTGGAACAGACAAATGCATATAGGAGAAAGTATTTACCTGACCAGCCTCCTTTTAGATCTAAGTCTTTAAAATATAAACAATTTGTATCCAAGTTAATACCAACTAGAAGACAAACAATGCCGTTAACACAAAGAAAACCTGTAAAACGAAGATTTATGGCATCCACTTTGGATGTAAGTGCTCAGGAACGAAGAAAAAGAAGTAAGTCCGTTACGGGTACAGGTTTAATGAAGAAACTATATAACACAAATGTGATTTATTACAATAATATCAATAAATTGGTGGATAGAATGAAACTAATACATGAAGCTAAAGAAGCGGGTCATACTGGATTGGAAAACGAATGGGTGGCTTTAGTGGATGAACTCCGAAACCGTGGGGTAATCTCATAAAAATGCGTTACTCCCTAGAATACTATTCAGTTGCACCATGAGTGTCGACAAGTTCGGACGTTACTCCTCGGATGGGTTATATTATGCCAATAGTTTAAAAAGAAGTGCTGGTTTACCACAAACACCTGATGGAGATTATGATATGAGTAATAAAAGGTTAAAAAACATAAAAGATCCTACGGATGAAAACGATGCAATAAATCTAAAAATATTAAAGGAAAAGATATCGCCAACATTAAAACTACAAAATAACACATATGACGCAGAAGATCATAAAATTATCAACGTTGGTAAACCAAATCAAAACGGTGATGCGATAAACAAAGGTTATTTGTCATCTGAATTAAAAAATACGTTAAAATTCAATGGGAAAACGTATAGTGCCAACAATAAACGTATATCCAACGTAGATGACCCTAAAGATGCAAAAGACAGCGTAAATAGACGCTATTTACATTCTTTGATACCTGAAAAGACAAAAGATGGATTTTCTTTTTATAAATTTGTTATTAACGATATAGGTTATCCAAAAAATGAAAATGATGCTGTAAATCTCAAATATATAAAAGATCATTGTGTCATACGTGATGTGGGAGTTATCGATTGTCTTGGCAATTGTTTGGCGAATGTAAAAGATGGTTCAGCACCATCTGATGGTGCAACAGTGGGTCAAATGAAAGAGACTTTAAAACAAGAAACAACTGGATTTGCAAAACGAGATGAAGTATTATCAAAGCAAGGGGATGACTTTATTCAAGGTAATGAAAAATTTCATTTATTGACATACAAAAACACTTATTGGGATTGCAGGCATGGAAGGTTATCAAATGTGTCATGGGGTCATGCAGATAGAGACGCGGCTGCCTTAGGACAAACAGTACATCTAGATCCAAATAATTACCATGCGTTTTTTATATGTAGTAATAAAAAATTAACAAACATGGCGCAAGGAAGAGAAGCAAATGATGCTGCAACTGTAGGACAGGCTATCACATTATCACAAATGGATAGCAAAGTGTATACTTGTAATAATAAACGTATAACAGACCTTAAAGACCCTGAACATGTGGATAATGCTGTCACTGTTAATTTTCTTGTAAAAGTTTTAGGAAATGCATTATTTGATGTATACAATCTTATTGGTATTCATTCAGGTCGTACTCCTTTGTTGGAATCTGAGAGAGGTACTTGGATTAAACGGGAAATTGTTCAAAACTATTTTATCAACCCTCGTACAAAAAAGTTTAGATCATCGGATTGGGGTGATTTTGATATTTAATAAAAGAACACAATAAACGACTTCATTTATGTCCAACTTGTCATAGAGGTAACACATAAGTTGTACATTGCGATTATAAAAGGACAATAATGACGTTCCAGTACATCAGTCCATATAGAGACACTGTAAGGAGAGGAGGTGGGATCACGTCCACAGCGGTTTCTCTGTTAAGTAAAGCTTTAAAACGAATTCCAGTAGGATCCATAGTAAATAGAGCAATAGACGCATTACCATACGAATTTCATATACCGGGAGGTTATCAGTATTGCGGACCAGGAACTAAATTGAAAAAACGACTGGAAAGAGGCGATCCTGGCATAAATAAGTTAGATCAGGCTAGAACACGATATCGCATATTCCACGTTTGCCGATTCAAAAAATAGATCAATAGCTGACAAAAAGCTTGCGGACATAGCTTGGCAACGAGTAAAATCAAGTGACGCTAGCATAGCAGAAAAAGCAGCAGCTTTAGCAGTAACAGCAGGTATGAAGGCTAAAACAGCAGTAGGAGGTGGAAGAAGGAGGAGAAGGAGAGTAAAAAGGAGGTCAACCACAAGAAAACATGGAGGAAATATAAAAAGAAGACGACGATCTACAAGAAAAGGCAGGAAGAAACCCACCGTGTGGTCAATGGTAAAAAACGGGGCAGGTCTTTACCTAAGACCTTATCGTGCATATTAAATGAAAGAAATCAATTGGTCATACCACATAAAGCATTAACCAATATTGAATTATTTAAATATATTTCCTGTTTAAAAATACCATTTTTCCGCGGTGTGTTTATGAAAGACAGTTTACCAAAGAAAATGTGGCAAAATGAGACTGGAATTGTAAATTTGGATAATACTGAAGGGCCTGGCACCCATTGGGTTTGTTATAAGAAACTAAATAACAATGTATATTATTTTGATAGTTTCGGTAATTTGCCACCACCAAAAGAACTTCAAAATTACTTTAAATCTGCTAAAAACATATATTATAACTATAAAAGAGAACAACCTGATAATACTTCAATATGCGGCCATTTATGTTTGGAATTTCTAGCTAAAAGTATCAGTCACTATTGAGATGTCTTCCTATACGGTATCATTAACAGGAAAATCGTCCACTTTACGAAGTATCCTTTTTCCAGCGTTACGCTTGCAAAAAGGAAGGTTTTGGGAGGCGGCACTATTGGATTTTACAACTTACAACTCTATCCCCAATGTTACGGAAGGTAAAAATAACGTATTGCATTATTATAAGGGAAAGGATGCCAGTGGAAAATTTACAGACTTACAAGAGTGCAGGTTACCCACAGGTTCTTATGAAATTGATCATATAAATGAATTTTTGCAAACTAAAATGGGAAAAGACAATATAACATTAAAAGGTAATAATAATACGATGAAAGCTGAAATTACTTCCAAATATTATATAGATTTCACTCAACCAAACTCATTTGGTGATTTATTAGGATTTTCCAACGATGAGCCTGTTTTAGAACCAGATGTAACACATTCCGGTAAGAAAACAGTAACAATATTAAAAGTCAATAGTATAGACATAACTTGTAACATTATACAAGGTGCTTACAGGGATGGGGCTAACACCCACATCATACATACTTTTTACCCAAGTGTACCACCTGGATTTAAAATTGTTGAAAAGCCACAAAACCTGGTATATCTACCGTTGAACACCACTTTCATTTCAGACATCGTGTTGAGCGTATTGGATCAAGACGGTAACTTGGTAGACTTCAGAGAAGAGCCTATTACGATTAGATTACATTTAAAATCGACACTTTAATACAAAACCATGGGTTTAACATTTAAAAGCGAACAACCTACGGGAAACCGCATTAGTAGCTCTTCAGCTGTGGAGGAGTTAACACGCGAGAACATTCGTTTCTTAGAGAGAATTGGATTAAAATTAACCGAGTATGGATATACTGGATATAGCGCAGGGTCCAACATTCGACGAAACCCTATGGGAAAAAGAATATCACACCCACAACCCTTACACTTCATCGAAATTAAACAATAACGATGAAATTCGTATTCCCATACAAAATCAAGACATTTACACACTACCATGTGAAAGTTACTTGTATATTGAAGGACAAGTTACTAAAAAGGACGGTACTACTGTTGGTACAACAGTTCCATTTATAAATAATCCTATGGCTTTCCTATTTGATGAAATTAGATATGAAATATCAGGTGTAACAGTTGATTCCACTAAAAAAGTAGGTATTACGACAACTTTAAAAGGATTAACATCTATAACACCCAATGAAACCAATTTACTTAAACCTGCCGGATGGGTATTACCTACGATTGACACGATCACTCCAAATCCAAATGGATATTTTGATTTTCATATTCCATTACGTTTGCTGCTTGGTTTTGCTGAAGATTATAGGAAAATAATATTAAACGTTAAACAAGAATTAGTTTTGTTGAGATCTTCTAACGATAAAGACATTATTAAAGCTGCAGATGCTACTACAGATGCGACTTTAGAATGGAAATTAAAATTAGACAAAATTGTATGGAGAGTTCCACATGTTAAATTGGCTGACGAGCATAGAATGCTACTTTTAAGAAAATTAAAAGCCGATCGTGATATTGTTATTCCATTTAGAAGTTGGGAATTTCATGAGCATCCCAGTAACCTACTACGGATCGACACACTTGGACTGTTAAAACATCGAATTATGTAGAACGAGCCAGGTATATTATATTTGGTTTACAAACAGGTAGAAGAGACGCCATTACTAAACATGCAGGACAATTTGATCATTGTGACTTGAAAAATATTAAAGTTTATTTAAATTCACAATTCTTTCCATACGACAATTTAAATGTGTCATTCACTAAGAAGAAATACAGTATATTGTACGATATGTACGCGAGATTCCAAAGTTCATATTACGGTAAAACAAATACACCTTTATTACCACCTGACAAATATTTCGATGCCTACCCAATAGTTGTAATCGATTGTTCTAAACAAAATGAATCAGTAAAGTCTTCAAGTGTGGATATAAAAATAGAAATGGAATTCAACGATGCTATACCGGCTAATACAACTGCATACTGTTTAATTCTACATGATAAAATCGTAACATACACACCTTTAACTGGAATTGTTAAAAATGTATTGTAAGAACCGGTTTTGTTTCATTCCGCGAGTATAAAAGCAGAGCGTACAGACCGCTCCTCATCAGTTTGTTGCCTACTGTTGTATGGGTAGCATCGTATTCAATATGGCTTCTCCTAGTGGTACACCTGAAAATGTGGTAGATATTGAGAAGGAGATATCTGAGTTTTTAGATCCTCAAGGTCACCAGGAAGGAGGTGAACAAAACGTTTGCGGACAACTTCACGCCAGTAATAATGTTGAAGAAAAAGGTAAAAGAAGAAAGACTATACAAAAGAGAAAAAGGGATAGTGAAGATAATATTTCTCCAAACATATTGAGTGAGGTATTTTTGCGAATATTTTATCCAATCTCTTCCAGTTTGGATAAAAGTGTTTTAATCGGTGTTATGAAATCTACAGATTATTCCCCTACTGTTATTTTAACTCATGGACCCAAAATGATTTTGTTTACGGACAGTGCTTGGGAATCGTTTATGAAACATTTGCATCTGCTAGAATGCTATTTAAGTAGTAACATGTTTGGAAGAAAGACAAGGGTAGGACTTTTGGATTCAAATGTGGAAATTGATATCATTAAACAACGTGGTGATCATCAGCTACGGTTTAGAGACACAACAAGACATGATAACAAAATTCAACTTAATCGAGAGGAGTTTTTCATTTTAACTTGTGCTACTGAACCTATAACAAGATACTTGAGACAACTGGTGTTTTCAAGTTCGATTATTAAAGATTATCTGGAAGACACTTTGGACAAACAACCGGACGCACCTATATTATACGGACCTGTGGATACTTCTATATTTAATAGAGTTCCTCATGAAGTACAGATGTGGAGACAATTGGAAAAGTACGCTCAACTACATAAGAAATCAGTAAAACAGGAAGAAGAGGAAGATGGAGGAGAAGAATCAAGTGTTAGTGATGAAAATGAAAACAAGGAAAATATAAAGATGGAAACTTAAATGACAATGGTTAGTTTTTAAAACAATAACCAACATTTTGTGGGGTTAGGCCTATTGGGGACGGTGCCCACGTTAAATATACACCAACGCGCCAACAACTGTACGGCCTGGTATAAAAGTAGTACCTACCGTGGTGTGGAAATCAGTTGACCTCCTGACTTCGTAATGAGCAGACGTGTGACCTTCAAAATGGACAAGGGAGAAGAACAACAAGTAAAGTCCAAGCCTGGTATTATTGAGTTTCAAGCGTTTCGTGGTAATGATGATAGATTCATTATAAAAGAACTTGTGTTTTTGGACATGAATACAAGTGTTCCTTATTCGTTTTTATTTAAACCACCATGTTCTTATTCGTCTTTAACTAGTAAAGCCGCTACTACCAACAGATGGATTTCAAAACACTTCCATCATATCGATTGGTATGATGGTTTTACAAGTTACACGGACTTGTATCACATTATGCATCACTTTTCAGACAAGTTTACCAATATTTACACAAACTGGCTGGAAAAGAAAAGATGGATCGAAGGATTTACTCATGTTCCGGTTAATGATGTGGAATTGGATAAGAATTATCAATACATGCTGGAAACCATATGTATTTGTACAAAAAGCCCAGAACATGATAAAGATAGACATTGCGCTTTGAAAAATGCCTATAAACTCGCCTCTTACCTTCAAAGTGGGGAATTGGGGAGTGGTGGGGGTAACGGAGAGTATATAAGTGGGGAGCAGACAGGGACCTGGCATGAGTATTACTCGAGATTCCGAGACGACAACATCTCCGAGCAAGAAGACGATCTGTAACCTGACCATGGCATCTCACCAGTTCCTTCAGACTTTGGTCGAGCAGTTCAATGCTCACTCCAAGTCAACAATATTACCTGTAAAGAAGTGCTCGGAACTAAAAGACGAGAAGCACTACATAATCCATGCTATGAAGAAGATGGAGACTACAGTTGGGGAGGCCATCTGCTGCAGTCTCAGCGAGGCACCGTTTACTCCGGGGGATGAACCAAAGTTCCAGGTGTACCTGCCCAAGAGATTCGTCCATCTTCTACAAAACGAGGATCTTCGCTCTATTCAACCCGGGTGTCTATACCTGGTGTCCCACGGCTGCACGGGTAGCAATTCTACAGAGTTGACCATCCACATCGCTGACAAGCAGCAGTGTTAGATTTAAGTTTTAATGTTGTACATATGTTGTTGTTGTAATGTTTTATAAATAAACGAATCATAAAAGACAAAAAAAATAAAACAAAAAAACAAAAAATGCAACATATCAATATGTGACAGACTTCACGTATTGATATGTTGCATTTTTTTTTTAAACTTCGCGGGTGACCTTGACCTTTGACCTTTGCATTTCACAATTACCCCCACTACTGTAATTACCCCCACTACCGCACTAGGATTCAAACCTGCTTGGATGCGAAAAACGGTCAGTCTGTTGCCAACTAGCAAACGATGAGCACCTTGTACGAGCTTTGCTTACAACGAGTTATAACTGACGCATCTTTATTCCAGACGGCTTTACGAGATAATATCCCTATAACAGTAAAGCAGGATATCGAGGAGTACAAGAAAGATAATAGAGGGTATTCGGGATACTCCTGGTATAGGTTCCAAGACGGGGAAAAGTTTTGTAGGCCTTGTGGCAATGCTGCCGTCAGAGACCTTCGACGGTTCGTACAGGAAGGTGGTAGAAAACAGTTTGGATTTCTAGCACCAATGTTTAGATTTGAAAACTACAAGGACACCTGTGCTATTTGTTCCATCCCTTTGTATCAATGGAAAAAGTTTAGAAGTGTTTAATTGCATCTTCCATACCCCCACCATCACCCCCACCACTTTTCCATGTACCTCCAAACGCTGTGCCTCGGCTTCATTTCTACTCCAGCAGCCAACCTAGCAACATCAGGATGTCTCTCAACGTCAGTTGCGCAAGTTACGAGGAGGTGAGCATCAAGACTCAGCAGGAGCTAAACGACTTATACAAGGAGTTGCAGCTGATGGTGGCACGAGGCTACCGTATAAATGTGCAAGTTTACGCTTGCAATATACGGAACACCCGGCAGTCAAAGGAAGAGCCTGGACACTCCTCGACGGCTTCCTCACCAGCGTCCATGAAGACCGAGCCAGACAACTTGGACTACTTCAGCTGACTAGCAGTTGTATTTCTTGTCCTAACCATTGTAGAATATGTATATTTTTTCATTATATTAAAGAAGTAAAAGAGCAAAAACACCTATCTTGTTACTGACATATAAGCTCAGTAACAAGATAGGTTTTTTTAAAACACAATTTGGATGACCTTGAAACTTCCCCCTCCACTGCTTTGTTACCCCCACCACTTGACTATTGGTGTACATGGCACATCGCAATTGGAAACCTCATTCCATCTTCAACAGCCACACCGACAACATCAACAATGGCAAACCTACCAACAGATGAAAGATGTCCTCACGCATGTTGTGACTTCGTCCACGAGTTGGAGAAGAGGATGCAGGAGAGGGCGATAAGAAGAAAACAGATCCACTCAGAAAATATCATGATAGTCAACGGCTATCTTTTATTGTTCGGCCTTATTATGGTTGTACTTTTCATACTGTACGGCATAGTCACATGTGTCGGCAAGGTTGCAGAAGAAAACGCTCGCCACCATCAATTGGAAAGTTTCAATGTTACTTTGTAAGTTTTCCTTTTTTTTTTAAAACTCCGTTTGGATGACCTTGAAAATTCCCCCACTACTCCACCACACCCCCCACCACTTCACCATGTTCCTGCATGAGCATCACATCAACCGTCATTCCTTGTCCGACAAGCAACCATGGCAGACAACAACACCATCAGCCAAGCTGACTCCACTACTGATGTCGGTACAAGTACGGGTTGGACACTGTCGATCGATAGTGTACACTATTTGGAGTCAATTTGCGAACGTATGAAGGAAATACTGCGGGACAACCCTGGGATCATAATACAAATGAATTTAAATTATGATTGGTCCCAAGTTAGAATGCAAGGGGACGACAACAACGGTCAACAATCTCCACAATATTCGCCCATGTCCCCGATCTATCCTTACGGCGGGTCTGACGTCGATGAAGATGAGGCTGATGAAGATGCAGGGGACAACGAGGCTGAAGAGGAGTAAGCTTCATTCCTTTTTTTTAAAACCTAAATTGGATGACCTTGAGAATTCCCCCTCCACTATTTCCTTTTTTTTTTAAAACCCAAATTAAATGACCTTGAAAATACCCCCTCCACGTACTTTTGGTTTACCCCCTCTACTTTTCAATACTGTTACCACAGTCTGTAGCTCACATCATTCCTTGCTTAGCTATCATGGCGGACAGCACTCTTTCTCGAGTTGACTCCACTACGGATGAAGAATGGCCATTTTCCTGGAATGTTCATCTGCAAGACTCGGCAGAAGTGGATATGTTGCATGAGAAATTGGTGTATGTATTAAACGAAAACCCCAACATTGAATGTAGAATGACTATGGATTTCGATGCGACAGGGGTCCACACTCAACCTTCCACTTCCAGCCAGCCTGAACCTCAGCTACAGCCAAAGAACTTTACACATCTTTACACTCCAATACGGCCGGAGGATGTGGTTATCAGCGAGGCAGACTCTACTACAAGTTATATTGAACCAACGAATTGGAAGCTTGTTGTTGACACCTTACACAAGGTCGACTTAGTATGTGACAAATTAAAGGAATTGATGATGCAAGATCCTGGTCTTCGTTTTAAAATTGATTTGTTTTTCATCTGGGGAGCACCTGCACGGGGCTCTTCGTCTGACAGCTCTCTAAGTACAACGGATGAGGAGGAGGAGGAGGACGACTAGTTATCTTTTTTAAAACTCCGTTTGGATGACCTTGACCTTTCCCCCTCCACTGAGTTTATTTAAGGTGCACTCTCAATGACTGCAGCATCATTTCATCGCGCACCTTCACCACAGCAACATGGAGAGTCAACTCAACTACTGTTGCGAACGGAAATGTTTTTCATGGCCGAATGACATTGATGTTGCGGATGGCCTGGCGTGTAGAAAATGTGAAGCTTTTGGTCAATGCATGTGTAAGTGCAAGTCTTGGAAGAAGCCGAAACCGGAGTTGAAGACATTCCATGTGTACCAGATGAGAGGGCATAAGTACACTTGTTGCCCTGAACGTTGCATTGAATTCACATTAAAACAGCTAACTGGCTGCAAATTGTGCAACAATCATTTTGCAGGTTTTTGCAAACATTATTTAGGAGCCTGTCAGTACAGATCAACTTGGCATACAGAAGCACTCACTATCAATGAAATCGCTATAGATACACAAGAGTAGTCTTTCTACTCTTTTCTTTTTTAAAACTCCATTTGGATGACCTTGACCTTTCCCCTCCACTCACCTTAGTTTATATAAACCCCATTCCCACTGACCACAGCATCACTTCATCGTGCTCCCTCGTCAAAGCAACATCAACTATGGAAAGTAAGCGCATCTCATGTTGCGAGCATAGGTGTTTGGAGATACAAGGCGTCACATATTGTGCAAAGAAGCGTTGGGAGGAAGAGACGGGGACAACCTATTGCTGTGAGGATAAGTGTTTCCTCTTACCAAAGTGGCAAGTGGATGGGCTGGCCTGCCGGCAATGTGAATGCTTCGGATGTTGCAGGTGTAGATGCAAGAACCAACAGCTGCCACCGCCGGTACTACAAACTTTCAAAATCTACAAATCCAAATACTTTTATACTTGTTGTCCGCAGCGGTGTATTAAATTTCACTTCTCCAATCTTACCAATTGTCGGAAATGCTACGGACAACCTGATGGGTGGTGCACCTGTTTTCTGGACTCCTGCCGCTACAGATCGGATTGGTTTACAGATCCATTAGAGATTGATGAGGTCGCCCAGGAAGCACAAGAGTAGTCTTTCTACTCTTCAACTTTTTTAAAACTCCATTTGGATGACCTTGAGATTTCCCCCTCCACTTCCCCATATACCTAGAGTACACAGAGCCTGATAGTCAGTCACTCGGTGGCTGTCGTGGGGTGCGCATCGGTGTCGGCGCTCCGTTGTTAAGTGTTCAAGGTCACAGTAACATAAAATTGCGGGCGTTGTACTGGTTCAAGGTCACCTGAGGGATAACCGATTGCCCATTTAGGCAGAGTCATGTCAGAAACTCGAGTTTAACTTGGCACTTTTGCCGTTTCTTGTCGAAAATTCGCTCCAAGTGGTCAAGGTCACGGGGACTCGGACTGAAACTCGGAGCGTAGTGCGAGAAACGGCAAAAGTGCTAAAAAATTTTAAGTTTCTGCGTGACCTTGACCTTAGTGGCGTCGGTGACGTCGTTTTGGTGACGTAAGGGGTGATGACGTCATCAGCACGTCATTTCTGTGACGTCATGGGTGTGACGTCATCGAAATGACGTCATTGGTGATGACGTCATCGATTGCGTCATCGATGACGTCATCGATGACGTCATCGGTGAGGTCATTGACCTCGATGACGTCATCCCTCAGGTGACCTTGAACTGGGCCAGCGGCCGCAATTTTACACTACTTACATCAAGTGCTAATGAAGAAACTACACCTCTTATGGCTGACAATAGTTTGGATATAGAAAGACAAGTTGAACAGGAAATGGAAGAGTTCCTCAAGTTTAAACATAAGAAGACAGAAGAAGAAGAGGAAGTTGAAAAAGAAACAAAGAAAAGGAAAATTGAAGATAACATTCCCGCTAACATCTTAACGGAAGTATTTCTTCGAATATTTTATCCTATTTCTTCTTGTATGACAAAGACTGTGTCTGCTGGAGTAATGAAATCATTGGATTACTCTCCAACTGTTATTTTGAATCACGGATCTAAAATGGTAACCTTCACTGAATCTTCTTGGGAATCTTTTATGAAACATATACATCTTTTGGAATGCTATTTGAGTAACAATACGTTTGGAAGAAAAACAAAACTAGGTTTGTTCGAATCAAATATTGAAATCGATATTGTTAAACAACGTGGTCAACAACTAGTTCGATTTAGAGATTTAACTAAATATAATATAAAAATACATTTGACAAAAGAAGAGTTTTACGCTTTAACTTGTGCTACTGGTCCTATAACAAGATATTTAAAACAGCTAATATTCTCAAGTACAATTATCAAAGACTATTTAATTGATGCATTGGATAGACAACCATATGTTCCAATCCTATACGGTCCAGTAGATACTTCAATCTTCAATAGGATACCGCATGAAGTAGAGATGTGGAGACAGTTACACCACAATCAAACCAACTTTAATTTAGATGAAGAAGAAAAGCAAGAAAACAAGGAAAACGAATCACGTTTCAACAATCAACAATCTACAACAAATTAAACAGACAAAGAATATTGTAAGTAAGAAGAAGAAGAATGTTGGAGTATAAAAGGCTGCCAATCTGCATTGACATACCAGTTGTCTACTGAACGTCATCATGGATAAACGAGTTTCATTCTCTAAGAAGACGGAAATAATGGAAGTAAAGCGAGGTATCATAGAGTTTCAGGCATTCCGTGGTAATGATGGAAATTTTATAATCAAAGAGTTAGTGGTACTAGATATGATAACATCTGTTGTTTATCACTTTTTATTCATGCCTCCTTTGCCGTTCAACAGATTAACAACCAAGGCTAAAGTAACAAACAAATGGTTGATGAAACATTTTCATAATCTAACATGGGATGAAGGTTTTATAACCTACAATATGATGCCACACATTATGAATCATTTCTGCAAAGAGTTCAAAACTATTTTTACAAGAGGATTGGAAAAAGCAAATTGGATACAAGCATATACAAACCATGAAGTGATAAATGTGCAAATGGAAAAAGATTTTTATTGCTACTTTGCTAACATCTGTATTGCATCTAAAAACTTTAAACATCGGCAGTCTCAATGTGCTTTAAAGAACGCATATCGTTTGAATGTCTATCTCCAGCAAAGTGGTGGGGGAAGCGATGGGTATAAAAGCGAGAGCGGCACTATGACAATGCATGAGTATTGCTCTAACCTCCGAGGAGTCAACACCTCTGACGCGCAAGCACAAGAAGAAGAAGACGAACAATAGTAAGAAGACAAATAATGGCATCGCAAACTTTTCTACAGTCACTTGTTGATCAATTCAACAAACATTCTAAATCTACAATACTACCGACAAAGAAATGTTCAGAGTTGAAGGAAGAAAAACATTACATTATTCACACTATTAAGAAGATGGAAACATCAATTGGAGATGCCATCAATTGCACATTGAGTGAAGCACCCTACACACCTGGTGATGAACCGAAATTTCAAGTATTTCTTCCCAAACGCTTTGTTCAACTGCTGCAGAATGAAGATTTACGACTGATTCACCCCGGCGCACTCTATTTGGCATCCCACGGTCCAAGCGGAACCAACTCTACTGAACTTACACTTCATGTTATGCCTATTAGCAACTAGTCTGTAATTTGTATATACTGTTGTACATGTGTGTAACCGATTTTAAATAAATAAAAATGAAAAAAAAATAAGAAAAGGCAACATATCGATAGTGTTTCTGCACTATCGATATGTTGCTTTTTTTAAAAACACGTTTGGATGACCTTGACCTAGTTTCGAGGGTATATAAAGGCCGTAATTTTCTTGAAGATCTCATCAGTCTACGACTACCTTTCGTGCTGTACACATCTCTGTTGGCTCTCCAGTTATTACAAATAACAACATGTCTCTTAAGGTTAAGTGTGCATCATACGATACCACCACCATCACAACTTTTGAAGAACTCGACGATTTTACTAATGAACTGCGAGTGTTACTTGCCGGTGGTTATCGTTTAAATATTGATGTTTATGCTAACAACATGAGGATGTTTCCTAAACAAAAGTTCTGCAACGAAGAAGTATTCGTTTCCACACAACCTTCAACTACAACACCATCTACTCAAAGTAATAATAAGTTCCAGAAATATTACTAATGTTAAATAATATCAAGTGGTCGCTGTAGCATCTATAAAAGGAACGTGTAACCTAACAGAATCATCATTTGCTCTCCAACTGACACAGCGAAAACAACTACTAATACCATGTTGTACAGAATGATGATTGAATTCAATGGAAAAATCTACGGAAAGGACTATCAAAGTGCAGAACAAATGACGTCCGATCTTCAAGTATTGACTAAAGAGGGATTCCAACCAAAATTAATTCTAAAATTTCCTGAAGTACATCCACTCTCCACTGAAGATCTCATCGCCATGGCTAAAGAGGAAAAAGAAAAATACAAACAAGATGTAAAGAAAGAAAAAGAAGATAAAAACTCAGTATCTTAAATAAATACATCTTACACTTGTAAGATGATCTTTTTTAAAACTCCATTTGGATGACCTTGAGATTACCCCCACCACTTTTCTTAATCTATAAAACATGCTATCCTACACTATACAACTTCATTTCTTGCCTACACTTAGAAGCATCAACATGGAAGAGAAGAAAAACGAGGACACACCGTGCTACTGTTGTGAACAGAAATGCACTGATTTAGGAAGATGGATGGTAGACGGATTAGCCTGTACAAAGTGCGAATTCTTCGGATCCTGTTACTGCAGATGCGAAACAAAGCAACTACCACCACCGAAATTGCGAACCTTCAAGATTTATAAATCACGATACTTCCACACTTGCTGTCCCCAGAGGTGTATCAAGTTTCATCCGGAAAGACTTGTCATTTGTCGAAAGTGCAATGCATATTATAAAGACGACTTTTGTACATGCATCATAAGTGCGTGCAAGTATAGATCAGATTGGTCTTCTGAACCCGTTGAAGCTTCAAATGTATAGCTGTAGTCACTGACTGCAGCCCTTTTTTAAAACTCCATTTGATTGACCTTGAGATTACCCCCACCACTTATTTTTTACAACATATATTCTACGGATCATTCGATACGTTTCTCATTTTTATTTCATTACTCGCACTGACAACAACAACAACAACAACATGGATGATAAATTCATTTCCTTTCAACATTTAATTACCGACAGAGAAGAGATGGAAAACCTATTCCAAAACTTACTCACACTTATTGATAACTATCCTTTAAGATGGATCAACATCACAGTGCAATATGTCAATCCTACCAAAATATTTTCATCATCATCTTCTTCTGGCACCTCCACGTCTTCATCGTCGCAAAGTGCAGAGGAAGAGGAACAGACAACTAATGGTGTTAAAATTATTGAATTAAACAACGAGGAACAAGAAATGCAAGCTCTGGTTAAATATAAATTTAATATTTAATTTACAAACATTATTAGTATTCCTAACTTAAAAATACAACTAATGCTTATCTTAGTACACCTCCTACAACCTACCCGAATGGCGTTTCGCAGCGAAATGCGCTGGCCAACGGTTCGCATGGGGGTATAACGCCTTCCCCCCACCACGCCACTACCCCTCCACTTCCCCCACCACGCCACCACCCCTCCACTTCCCCCTCCACCGCCCTTGCCCGCATATAAGCGAGCCGCTGACTGACGCTCGTCATTTGTTTCCCGACTCCCGTACGATGAACAACGATCCGCTACCACATATGAAATCTACTTTTATAATTAGAACAAGACATGATTTAAAAGATTTAATGGAAACTTTAGAAGATATTATAGACAAATTCCACCCCATCACTATGAATTTGGAACTTGTTTACGGTTGTCCAACATGCGATAGAGTTAAGAGTGAAGATGAAGATGCTTTGCTAGAACTCACTCCTGCATCCTCCAAACCTACACCAACAGCTGACGATGACGTTTGATCGGACCCACAACTGTTTTTCTTAACCCCCCACCACTTTCCAGTAAATATGCCCTGTCCTCATCTTCGTTTCTCATTTCATCGCCAACTTTCCGACCGTCAACACCGCTCCCGTTTCACAAATAGAAATTAAAACGAGCACACAAACATGATGGATGATTTTTAACTTAAAACACAATTGGAAGAGGACAGACTCAAACTAGAGATCAACAGGCTGCAATTGCAAACGGAAAATCAACAAGGGATGGTTCGCCTGCTGCAACTGTTCAAATGCGTACTGTGCATGTTGTGCATCTACCTTCTCTTCGCCACCGCCTTCGGCGTCTACCACTCCCTCACCGTTGGACGATATTTCAACACCTCTCTGCACAAGAACACAACTTTGATTTAATTTTAAAAATAAACGAAAACCTCCCGCGGCCCGGCGCCGCCCCACCCCTCCCCATTCCCACCGAGCCCCTGCGGCTCCCACTTTTTTAAAACTCCCTCCAAATGACCTTGACCCACTTCCCAAACCCATTCATCACTGTCACCCCCACCCCACACTTCCAACCCCACACCTGCCACTTCCAACCCCCAAAAAAAATGAGTGACCTTGAACTGGGGCAGAACCGGTGTTTTGCCACTACTAAATTTAATTAATTAATTAGTTAAAATGGACATAAAAATGGCTCAGTCTTCAAAAAAATCAACAATTTCCTAGATAGTCAAGTCTTCTGGAACATTTTCCTTCCATCCAACATACTCGACCGTATGAAAAAAACAACGATTTGATGCTAGTTTATTGGATGGTGGAAAAAGTGGAGAGCAAATATTAGAATACCGTACTTGAAAGAAATCCTTAGAGAAGGCTATGGATAAAAATACACTGGCTTATCATTTTCGAACAAACTTGCACTCGTCAAAACATCAATAACATTTTCATATATTCTCGTCTGATTGAAAACTGCCTTTCCTTCTGATATCAAACATATATAACTAGGTCGAATAATTTATATGGATTATGCAGTAGCTTATTATATGACATAAATACATATCAGGCGATATACACTGTCGGAATGCGAACAAATGGACATAAAAAACACGCAACTCAATACTGTTGTGATCCACTAGATGCTGTCTGACATTTTACTTTCAGGTTAAATGTATTTGTGTACAACTTTCCTTTTTGTTTTTTAGTAACTAATTCGCTTTAAATAAACCTTGACAAACATTTTAAAATAAAACAAATTTGTTTAATAATTGAATTGCTTTTTATAAATTCAGAATTATTATGATATTTCGATTGCTTAATGAATTCTCATTTTTTTAATTGATTTTTTGAATACTGTATGTTTATTTTCATACCAACGAGTATAAAATAAAGAAAATAAACTAAGTTTTTGATATAAAACTTTTTTAGAGTAATAATGAAAGGAAGACGAGTCTTAAATTGTCTAAAGTATAACCCTATAATCCATATGACTTTGACAAAAACTTAAAAAATTTCAATCATAGATTTGACGAAGATTGAAAGTAAATAAACTAAATAGTAAAGCGAAATTATAGCAGCTGGGTTGAGATATATTTTGAAGCTTAAAAATACGTGCAAGTAACATAGATAACATTGAATATTTAACTAAGCCTACATTGCGAGGGAATATCTCGCTGTTATTGAGTGACCTCAACGCCCACACTCTGTTGCCTTTTTATCTTTTATATCAGGTTTACCGAGCTTTGCTCTTTGGTTTGAATTCACTTTTGTTATAGTGTCATGGCAATAAACCTGTTAAATTTACACCATCAACCATCTATACCTCCCCACAGTTAACAGCTGTTAAAAAAAAAAAAAAACTGCTTAAAATTAATGTTTTTTTATTTTTGTTTAACTTTCGTTGTTATTTTTTTATACCAATATAGCAAAGAATAAGACCAATGTTAAAAATTACGATATTTAAACATAATTTTAGACAAAATACGATTTTTCTTGTGGTAGATGCTGTTTCTAAACTTATTTTTGGGACAAATTACTCTTTAATTCAAAGTTTAAACAAAATCTACCCTCTAGATTTCGAGATCATGGAACATTCATTGCTTCAGACACTACTTATTGTATTACAGTATAGGATATATTTTATCATTTAGTTAATTGGTTATTGTTGCATGCTGACGTAATTTATTTTCTCATCTAATTTATTTAATTTTCCAGAAAACCGTTTATATCAACAACATCAAGAAAAACCCATTAAAGACTGACAAACTGCCGCTGCATAAATTAATGACTTTTTCATACATTTTGTAAACCTTCAAAGGAAATATATTCTGGTTCTGAGATTGAACAGAAAAGCAATTTCAAATGACAATGAGTTAAATATCTTCTTTGCCAATCTTTATAGGCTATTGTAGGGTTTTTTTTTGTTTTTTTTTTTTAATGCTAAAGATTTTTTTTCTTTATCATCGCAAGAAGGAGTTTTCATTTAACAACCCAAGCTCGTATATTGAGATAATAGTTGTTAAATGGGTTAGTAGTGGTATATTATTTTTAACCTAAACCTATATTGCGTTGACTAATAAACTAAACACTATGCAAAATTTGTACTTGTAAACAATATACAAAATAAATATATCTACAGCAAAACCAATATCATTGGTTCGCGAAGTTGAGAGGATCCAGTAAATTATCAGATAACTCTGTCAATAAGAGCGGAGCTTCCAGCAGCTACGAATCGTACATCATCACTTGTGTTTGTGTTTTATTCCTTCATAAGGTCTCACAAGTGTTGACATACATACCTAAACTATACATAAATAAAAATTGTCTGAAACCTCATTGACAGAATATGAGGATTTTTACAATATGTAGTCTTTCAAAATACGCAGTGATATGAATTTGCGTTAGTGCAGTGGCGTACATAGGTTTTTTTTTTATTTGGGGGATGATTAACCTGGAAGTTGACACTACAGAGGGAAACCTCAACTCAAATCAGTTAGTCCAGGAATCTTAACATTATTATTTGGGCTTTTAATGATGATCCCAAGAAACTAATCAGCTGCTATTTTTCACGAGTAGCCTAACAAATTTACGCCTCATCTTATTTACCACACTCATCAAACTTTGATATAAAGTGATAAACACAAGTCATTTTGTTTCTCTCTTTTGATTACCTCCATTTCATCCACAATTAACGCCGTTTTCTTGTTAACCAACCCACACCTAACCCTCGATTCCTAGGTTACCAATTTAAGCTATTCTAATTGGTCCCAACCAACGAAGTTAACCTATAATAGTGCTCCAATAATAGGAAAGTTTGTCCACTGTTTATTTGTGCAATTTCACCCACGATTCCCGCCGTTTCCTTAGTAACCAGTCCTTTGTTTACACTTTCTCCTATGTTATTTGCCACCTCATACCTATTCAACGTTTATATGGTAATCGATCCCAATAGCCTGTTCACAGACCATTCAATCAAAGTGGTTTTGAAAACAAACAATAAATTATCATATGTTTTAAAGTATAATCTGTGGTTTTTTAAGCTTGTTGCAACGAAGTTAAAATAGATATAGAGTGCTCAACACGTTAATTTGTTGTCTCCTGTGGATTTGCGCCATTTTAACCATTATACCCGCCGTTACCTTGGCAACCATCCCACACTTTACCCTAGTTTCCTTGGTTACTAGTTTTAGCTATTCTGCTTGGTCGCTACTCGCTTAAAAAAATTACAGATGATACTTTTAAAACATATGTTTATTTGATTTTTGTTTTTAAATTAAATTGATTTGATGGTCTGTGAGCAGGCTATTGAAGTTGGTTACCATAGAAACGTCGGATAGGTGTAGCTAAAATGGTAAATAACTGTTAGGAAAGTGTAAACAAATCCAGGTTACCAAGGAACGGTGGGAATCGTGGGTGAAATGGCGCCAGTCAAAAGGGGACACTTTTCCCTATCTAGTGAGCACTCTATATCTATTTAATCTCGTTGGCTTGTTGCGACCATTCAGAATAACTAGAACTGGTATCCAAGGGAACTAGGGTAAAGTTTGGGATGATTACCAAAGAAACGGAGAGATTTGTGGATAAAATGGTAATAATCAACAGGGACAACAAATAATTAACATGGCTTATCACTGGCTATATGTAGTTTAATCTGCTTGGCCCTAAAAAGCTTTAATTACAGTTTATTTTGTAAAACAAGTACTTGTTGTTTGATTTTAAAAACTTATTTGATGGGTTTTGATAAAGATATTGTGATTGGTTACCATAGAAACGTTGATTTTAAGTAAGAACAAAATTTCAGTTAACAGATGGAAAAGGGTAAACAAAGGAATGGTTACGGAAATGGAGGGATTCGTGGTTGAAATGGCACCAATCAAAAAGGGACAAACTTGCCTATCTTGTTAGATCCTTTTTCTTAATCTCGTTGCTTAAGTCATATTTTCACCTTAAAATACGCAGCCAAGCACATTGGAGCACGTCGATGTCTCAAGAAATGAATCAGAAATCAGAATTATTTATCGTCTGTAATCATTTGCACAAATGCTGTAGACAATGTCAATAAAATTATCAACTTAAGTAACATGTAAGCGTTTATTTCTTTAAATTAAAAGCAGAATGAAAATATTTTCTAAAAATGTAATTGACTATTAACGCCGGAAACCACCTTTCATAATGATTTAATCTTCTTAATTAGCTGCCAACTCAGTGAAAAGACTGCCGGCCCCGCTCTTGTCCATTAATTTGGGAAAGTAATATTTTTTGGGCGTTTAAATTTATGCCTGGATGTTTTTCTTTATAGGTTGAAGGCCTTAATAAAAGCTACTTCTACTTTCGATAAAGTAGTATATTAGATATAAATTAAGGCAATGATAATCTAATATCATAAGACATCTATCGTGGTTGATATTAAATAAAAAACATTTTATATTTATAAAATAATAAGGTCATATTGGTTGTTGTTGTTTTATCGCTGCATAAAACGAAAGTAAAATTTAACTAAACAATTATTTAATTACAAAAAGAAAACTTCCTAGTTGAAGAGTAGTTTTTCGTGAAAACATACTTAGTTGTTCTAAACTACCAAGCAATTTAGTTGAAATAATAATAATATTACTGTCCAGGTAAAATATAATTAAATTTCATACATTAAATAAATAAAAAAAACACTCAGCCAAATAAATAAAAAAAACTTTAGGTTTAAAATGAATCTATTAAAAGAGTTTATTACAGCTTAATCTTTTTTTAAACTCCCCGACTGTTGAAAAATGTGAAATTTTTCTATTTTCATTTCCTACATCGATGATGAACTGGAAAGGATTCCTGTCGGTTTCCAAGTACTGTTGAGGGGAAATAAAACGACATAGAAGTCGTCGGACACAATGAGACGTTTCATTTGCTGGCTTGCCGGCGACGGGAGCGGAACCACAGCCGGTCTGGCCTTTGTTCCAGCTGATTGCTTTTTAATCATAACTCTTAGCAAGATTTTCCAGATCATTAGGTCATGAAAATATTCCAGAAACTGAATTACCTTAAAGAATTTGTTATTAATCTGACTAATGAGTGGATATAATTTTAGGAGTCGCCTGTTTATTATCTTATAACTCTTAATCATTAGTATATTTCACCATAGGTGAGAGACCTCGAGCTAAAGCGGAGGTCTGCTTTCAAATCTGTCCACTGTGGCAGCTACTTAAGACCCGGTACATGAACTGTCTTGTGCGTGAGATGCTCGAGGTCCCAGACACAGTTATGCCCAGATGTTTCAAATTTCGTGTCCATTTTGTATTTCGTGTCCATTTACGCCAGAGGCATTTTTTTAACGTTTTGACGGGGAACGGTCCAAACCCCAGTCTTGTTACTATCTAACATCGACCAGTTGTTAGAAAGCATCATTAATTAATAGCCCAATGACAAATGGCAACTGGGTTCGGAATCGAACCTTTAAAAAGATACTAGCTTTCCTCAGGATCGAACCGGCAACCTTTGGATTCAAAGGCGAGCACTATAACCACTAAGCTACCCAGCCAGTTTCAAAAGCCTGAGATTCGGTCACGTTGTCAACCACTGATCTGGACCCAACCGAAGAAAGTTGTGTTTAATTGTTGTGCCATTGTGTTGTGTTGTGCCATTGTCCTGTGGCAAGGATGACAAGGCTGTGCTGAACTGTATCCTGTGTACAGAAGCCGGCTTGAAGAGTACCAGAAACAGCACTCTGCTGGGTCAGGTCGCTGTGGACAATACAAGAAGGCTAGCCAGATGCTTTACCACACACACACAATGAAATTTATAAAGTTATTAATATACAGAGGAGCAGGTCAGCAAACGACTGACTATTTCGACACGGAACAAGAGGCTGATATACTGCTTTCCAGCGAGTAGTACTAGACTAGGCGCCTCCCGCAGTGGTTCTCTGATCCTTCCGGCACTGCGGAAATGTGGATTTTGGACCTCGGGAAGATGCCTGGTCTCGGTACAGGTACGGTTTCGTCTGGGTGAGGAGCAGGGGTTCCACCTTCTTTTTCTGTTACCTCTCACCCAACAAACCCATCGCTGACTTTCATCACATCATCGATCCCATCGAGAAGGAAACCATGACCATCACTAGTCATCGTTTGTGGTGATTACACAAGGAATGCTACATCCTTTAGATGGCTGCAAGGCCATAGGTCTATGGGTTTGGACACATCACTTGCTCCAAATGGGACCGCCCAACGGATTTCCAAATGGCGAGTCTCCGAGGACTATTTCCCCAGGGGATCCTTCTCAAAATCCTTCCTAATTTCGCGCGACAAAGCATCGAACCTGCTCCTCTCTCTCGACGCTGGAACAAAAGTCGTTTGAGAAAAGATGCATGCAAACTTAAAATCAAAGTCCATAGAATTGTCAACTCCGCAAGCTTGGAAGACCTGGCTAGATCGACGATGAGTCTCATCGTGACCGCGTTTGAGCAGTCGATGTCCGGAGTCTCTCGCCACCATGGAACGAAGCCAGTCTACCCAAAACGAGAATCCCCACTGTTTTCCTGGGTCAGATAGGTGATGTCCAAATCGATACCAAGCCTGCTGCCGAGTACCTGAGAGTCATAGTTGACAGCAGACTGTATTGCAGTTAGTGGATTTATCTTGCCGCCCACAAGGAAGCCAAGAGTGTCGCTGCTTGCGGTAGGCAATGCGCAATGTCGTTTGCCCAAGCTCTTGCAATCACCATAGTTTGTTCATGTTTGGTGTCCAGTTAGTCTTGCCTTATGAAGTGGAGGTTTGAGCTTCTCAACATAAACTGCATTACCAAAAAATATATCGTTTCATAAAAATGTAAGAGTAAAAATAATATTTATTTAATCAATAATATCAATCTAAGATTTAAAAAATAAAATACTTTCTTAACATCTCTTTCTTTTGGAGTTCAATTGAAACTAACGACTAATTGTTCTACACTATAAAATCGTGGTCTGTGTTTTATTGTATTGTATTACATCTGTATTAAAATGTATTGACTGATATCTTCATCTGAAACATTAATTATGAAAGCCAGGGATAAGCGTGATAGGGGAATCACGTTAGTGGTGATTTAATAAAGAAACTTTTATTGAAAAATAAATTAAAACTTAAAATTTATATTAGTTTAAATCATCAAAACATTACAAAATGTCATATTTTTATAGCCGTACGGTTATTTACAATTTGAAAACCCAGCACCTATTATAAACACTCATATAAAACTTTTATTAAAAAAGAAGAAAACAAAGGACGTGTTTATATTGCTCTGACAATTTACGTTCGGTTCTAGCGAGACATTGTCTTTGTTCATTCGTAGAATCAACTAAAAGTAGAAGGGTTTCAAACTAAAATTGTTTTCCATTTGTTTCTTTTGTTTGTACGCTTTAAAGGGCTGAACTCTTCCTTATTATGTCAGAAGCTCGCAATAAAGGTCCCTAGTCTTTGTATTTCATTGTTTACCTTGCTAATAAAGCTTGTAATGTATTATTGGATCACAATGAAGACATTGATAATACAATATTTGTATAAACTACTATACAGAGGTTAGAAGTTAATTTAAACTTCAAGTGATCCAATTAGGTATAAAACATTTGTTGGAATTTTTTTATGTTGTTAGAGTAAGATGATTAAACCACATAAGGTTACCATACAAACTGTAATCTCATTAATCCCATTCAGAAGATAATTTTCTTCATTCTTTGTTAAAGAGTAAAAATACTTTTCAGCCCACAAGATATATCCATTTTAGCAAAATCGCTTGCAGCACATTATTGTTGTTCAGAAGTGTAAAGGTTCCGTTTAAGAGGGGGGAGGTCTTAGGGGGTGATTCCATTATCTTTACAATCAAAGTTTCATTTTCATTACCAACTGGAAACCTTTCATTTAACCTTTCCTGCTTTAAACTTAGGTACTCAATTAACTTTCCTTAATAAACTTCACTGTTGCATTTTATCACTTATTTCACATTTAAAATAGTTTTGAGAATAGTAGTTATATTCTTATGTTGGATATTAGTAAAATATTCATAATTAAGGCCTAAATTCAATAATCATACATGTATAACTCCAAATAAAACAGAAAACCTATTAATTTATTATAAGTAAACTACTGATTTGCAGTAGATGTGTTTTTATAAGATAGCGGTAATCCGTTTCTAAATCTATCTATTAAAAAGATATTTGCATCAGCTCTATAGATTGTTTTCCTGTTGTTTGTAAACCTTAATTTTGATCTAGAAATAATTTACGCTTCACCATTTGAGCTAACAAATACAAATTTTTTAAATATTAAAAACATGCAGTGTGGGAAAAAGAAAAATAGTGTAGAGCCTGCTAATAGATTTTTATTTCCTTTTCAACAACGTTATCATTGATGTTTTTCAGTATGACCGATGCTATGGATACAAAAAATACGCATAACTAATAGTTTGCTGATTCTAGTTGTTAGTTCACTCTTTCTTTGCACGGTGTTACTTATTTGTAACTTCACATATTTGTTTTTTATGATTAAGACAATACTCAGCCCTACATAACTTAAAACATTGTTTAATAATTCTGTAGGTCTCCGCTAAGTTTCGTAGAATAACTGCTGATATCTTGTAAAAATCCACCTGAGTTATGGGTTTGGGCTACTTTAAAAAAAATCTGACATAGTGTAAGTCGAGTAAAGAGGTCATGCCAATACTACAATTTCAAAATACTAAATACACAATAACAAATATTAATCAGTTATATTAATATTGACCTGGAGCGGTAAGTTGGTTTCAATATAATTTTAAATTAAAGCAATACTGATATTTTATAAAAACAAACATTTAATTAAAAAAAAAATAAATAAACAATATATTGTGCAATCCAACATGTGACATCGAAGATGATTATAAGTCAGGAAAATATGAAATAAAGTCTATTAATTGTGAGATTTAATGCATCGGACAGACTATATAAACATTAAAATTAGAGTTAAATAACACATCTGACCTATTAAAAATTAAGATTTAAATCTAACCTTCTTAATTTGAAAATTTTCTGAGGATAATAGCATTGCTATTTCGAATAGAAAACTTTCTGATCCTATTTGTGAGGCCTGATCCTATTTTATTCCTATTTGTGAGGCTTTCGGGCCTCACAAATAAAAAAATTAAACTTTTGGGATTGGTTTAATTTAAAATTATACCCTTCAATTAGTTTAATTTTTAGTTAATTAACTGAAGCATTGTTGAGTACCTCAATTTAATCAAAGATAGGCACAAGACAAGAGGGAAGGGTCAAAGGATTCTTGCTTTGTCCCATCACACTGACTACCCCCTTAATCTTCACAGTAAGTGCCTTGACCTTAAATATATTCGGGATCAAACATACGAAATGAAATGAGAAATATGTTTATTATATCAAACTTATGTACAGATATTCACAATTCAAATTATCAGGAATGGTTTGCAATCCCAAACAGTATTGATTGCTATATTTAATTGTCCAAAACAAAAGTCGCTTTCTTATCTTACATGATAACACAGCTCACTGCGGTGTTTCCCCTACAGTGCAACGTTTCTTAGTACTAGATGTTTCAACTTAAAACATAAAATTTCAAAACACAAACCTAAAAAATACATATTACCACATTAAATTGTAATAAATTCTTTACAGAAATAACCTTCTTAAAATGCAATTGATATATATAAAAAAAAATTATTTGTGTACATATTATTTTAGTTTGTTGTATAAGCTGTTTTAGTAATAGGATAAATACTGCCGTGCTAAGCACAAAGGGGGTATCTGCAGTTTTTGGCCATATTGAGATATTAATACCTATTAAATCAGCACGATTTTATCTACTACACTCTAAAATAATTTTGAATGAAATTGACTCAAAATCGACTCAACCTCCGAGTCCGAGGAGGACTGCACAATGTCTGAGTTAAATTTACTCAAACTGATTTGAGTTAAATTAAACTCAGTATAATGAATTGACTTTCAACTCAATTTCTGAGTTTAGTTTTAACTCAAACATATTGAGTCAAAATTTTACTCTGTTTCCTGAGTTGATTTAATTCAATCTTAAAAATACCAAAGCATCAAATTGTCTTGGCTTCAGGCAGGATTTGAACCAGCGACCTTCAGTCTACGCGTGCCCTTACCAACTACGCCACGCCCGCCGCTTCGTACTGAAAAAGGATTTGTTACATTAATTAGCCAGTTGATACTCAAGTTCGCTTGCGTAAATGCATTTCCCGTGAAGGACTATATTTTTATGTTGTCGCAAATACGTTATGCCTTAACTAGGGTTTCCTTACATAAGAATAAGAAATATTTCATGTCATAAACAAAACATGTTTGTATCATGAGGAAATATTTAACAAATTACATTTATTAAATTACAATCAAATAAAAACTTATATCTAACAAAGTTACTAAACCATTACTGTATTTGGTTGTTTCAAACTAAAGGAAACATCACACAACCAACAAAACCTAAACATATACGACATGTGGTGAAATTTTGGTGAAGATAATTTAAAGCCTAGCCTTACGGCGTTTTTTTTTGTGTTAGTATTTTTACATTTTTTGTCGGCCCTAAAAAGGTTAACAAACAATATTTTCCAAAAAATATAAATCAATATTTTAAAAATATTGTTTTTATATTTTGACAACAATATTTTCCAAAAAATATAAATCAACATTTAAACAATATTGTTTTAATATTTTGACAATAATGTTTTACAACATTGTCTCAACATTAATCAATATTGAAACAATATTTTTTCAATGTTTTCTGATTATTTTCTTAACAATGTTGTCGGCAATATTAAACAATAATGTTTGAATATTTTTACAATATTGTTTTGCTACTTGGGTTATTGCTATAAATACATACATGAATCACGGTTAAACAGCTTTTTGGGTAATGTTTGCTCCACGTCGTTGACTCAAAAGTTTGAGTGAAATCGAGTCGCTGATAAAACTGACTCACTCAAATACGGGGTCAAAGTAACTCAACGACTCGCTTTCCTGGTTTCTGCTTAAAATTTTGAGTAAGTTTGACTCAAATTTAATTGTGTCATATCACTGGACTCATCACTGGTTGAATTGAACCGGTGTGTTTTCACTCAGAAACTTGAGCCAGATTAATTCAATAATCGTCGACTCAACCCATTTGAGTTAAAACGATTCGGTGATTTTTTACAGTGTAGTTGATAAGGTATTTTGGCCTTAAAAACCAATAATTTCCTTTATAATCCTATTTTTTAGTTGGTCGTATCTGCACAAATGGCATGTTTTACTAAGGGATTTTAGCAGCAACTAACATTTACTAAGCATTAAAAGTCGTATCTGCTGTAGATACGACTTTTTTCCTTAGTAATATGTACATACGACATTTATATCTTAGTAAAGTATCAGTTGCCACCTTTTTGCGGGTCTTTTTTGGAATGTCCCCGCATTTTTAAACAATTTTCTATTGAGTTCCCACATAATGGAAATGGTTAAAACACGACTGGTAGTCAAGTGGGAAGTTATTTTATCGTGATCGTTATCAGTAAGATTATCTTTGGGTCCTTCACCTGCTTATCGGTAGGCTGATAAAAGGTTGCGCGCTCGGCTTACATATTCAGTCAACATCATGTTTCTAGTTTATAATTTTATCCTGCAGTACATTCCTTAGACATGTTGAAGGCAATAGAAAATTGTTTAAAAATGCTGGGACATTCCAACCTAACCTAACCTAACCTATAACTGCACCGCGGCTCTCCCGGCGGGTCAGTCGCGGGATAGCTGTGGGACGGCCTAGGTTAGGTTAGGTTAGGTTAGGTTAGGTTAGGTTAGGTTAGGTTAGGATAGGTTAGGTTAGTAGTCTTAACCATTTCCATTATGTGGGAACTCAATAGAAAATTGTTTAAAAATGCTGGGACATTCCAACCTAACCTAACCTAACCTATCCGCCCCGCGGCTCTCCCGGCGCGGGCGGGTCAGTCGTGGGATAGCTATGGGACGGCCTAGGTTAGGTTAGGTTAGGTTAGGTTAGGTTAGGTTAGGTTAGGTTAGGTTAGGTTAGGATAGGTTAGGTTAGTAGTCTTAACCATTTCCATTATGTGGGAACTCAATAGAAAATTGTTTTAAAATGCGGGGACATTCCAAAAAAGACCCCTTTTTGCTTTAGTATGTTGGCATCATTCTCACATGGTATATTTGTGTTTGCTTATTAACCTCAAAAACGTTAGTTGTTATTTAAGTTGTGAGTTTGTCAGTAGTATGAAATATAAGTTTTGTTTTAGGTCTATGTCTGAAAAGTGTTTTAGTAAATAATGTGGCCTAGTCAATAACAATCAATGTCTGGGAAGGGAAAACTATTGGTTAGTTTGTGTTCAGGAACTTAAGTTTGTGAAAGTGTTGAAGAAGATGTGATGAATACTACTACTACAACTTCTGATTGTGATGAACCTGTCGTGAGTAGAAATGTAGCATTAAATGAATTTTTAGACCAAAGCAGGGGTGTTTTAACAAAACAGCTACAAATTCGGCCGCGGCCGCGAGGCGGCATTCGGGCTCAGGTAGACCGGAGCCTTAATATAAATTTGCGACAAGAAAATGTAATAAAACTACCTTGAAGAGCGCATGTTGTTCATTTGTTTACAGCATTCATTTTTATTAATCAACCATATGTAGCCTATACATTATGCTTGTTGGGAAAAATGCAGTATTTTATCGTTATAAAACATAATAAAAATTGAAAATAAAACTCAGAATAAAAGTTACCTTTTAAAATATGTTGAATATTTTGAGGGTACTACACACAACTGCCATCATGCCAAAGCAACAACAGTTGCTGAATATAACAATACTGTAATACGTTTTTTAATAAAATCAAAATATAAATGTAAAAAATATAATATTTGAGCATCCCTTTTCAAAAACAATGTTTTTAGGAATGATAAAATGTTACCTAATGATTAGGAAAGTGATGCAGAGCTGAACCACGTAGATAAGATAAAAAAGGATTGGTTGATGGTTTTATATTATAGTTGTTTTAATATATGAATAGTTAAAAACTTCCAATTACTATAGTTCAGAGAATATAAAAATTTTATTGTTAGAAAAAACTAGTGGATTTTCAATTGTATATATAGAAGAGTGTTACTTAAACTTATAAATTGACTTCTAAAATTGTGATTTGTAAATGAATAAATAAATAAGTATCACCGTCTTGATATAACTCTTATTTAAGTAGATTAAATCACCTCTTGTGTTTACGTGCAGTTTTATAATATTCTTTTTATATATTTAATATATTTAAAAGTTTTTAGAACCTTTCAAAACATATTTTCTAAAGTTCTGAAACTTTAAAATGTTATGACATGTAAAAAGTAAGAAGAATAGTAAGTTATAAAGGAAATATTCTTTAAGAAGGAAGTATGGAAAGAAGGTCCCAACATCTCATCTTAATCTTGGTTGTGTGGTGAATAATGTGACAGACGTTTTATATTCCAACCTTCATCTTCTACCAAGGTTACTGAAGCTAGATTATCTACAGCAATGAATAGAAACTTTATGTGCAGAACATTTCGTTAAAGTCAAAAGTTAATGTTAAAGTTATAAGGACCATAACGTTAGCAATTTCATTAGCATGGTGGCAGTATCTTCGTAGTATATGACAAAAGACAAATAAACAGTTCTTAACACTCCTTTATTAATACCATATTTAACCATATTAACTTTTTGCAATTTCGATTCGTTTAGAGACAAAATCAAAACAGCAAAGTACTTCAAACTCACTACTTGTCATAGAAAAAAAAAAAATACAATAAACCTACCTTATTAATGGAAATGAAAATTGTTTAAATAATATAATTTTGTAAGGAGAGTGACTGTTTATTTTTTCTATAACAGACACTAGGCTTCCTTTAATTTTCAATATTTAAGTCTAAAAAGAGCTAAAATGAGCAGGAAAAGGTGTTGATAGCCGATGACATATTGGAGGGGGTTGACAGCCAGAACAGCTGATTACGATGACGCGTGACAGGTTATCAATCATCCGGCCATGTTATCATTTAGGTACTGGAACCAGATGCTGAAACCAGCAGCCTACTTTCATTTTCAATATTTTTAAACAAATATTTTATTAATTACTCAAATTTTTTACTAACAAAACAGTTTATCAAAATACTTTTATGGAAGTAAAACCATTTATTTAAAAAAGACCAAAAAAATGGTTTAATTTTTCATTTATTCTTTTAACCGTACCAATTTAATTTACAGATATGGTCATGAAAATTGAAACATATTTTTATTATTTAAATTAATACTTCATTAATTCTTTAATGTTAACAATGTATATATAAAACATAAGTAGGCCTATATGAATATTTTTAATACATATACACAACAACCATACAAGTATAATTTACTTCTCAAAGTATGAAATTTAAAGTCTTTCAACTGAATGTGCATGGCATTTTCTTTAAATATCTAAGGTTGTCATTCCATTGAGAATAATTATTTCACGTCTTAAACAAAATAACTACCTGATCAAAGGAAGGATGGCCCCGATGGCCCTAAATTCCCCCTTGAACCAGAATATTTTATATTGCTCGGAGAATCTTTCTTAGATGAGGAATTACCTTTCCGTCTGATGCATCTCAATTTTTATGACATCTATGGTAGTTTGCTAACTATAGGTTTACTGAAGACCTACACATTTTCATGGAGAAACATTAAGAAACTACTGTAATTTGTATGCTTAAAACTATTATGATAAACTTACTTTAAGCAATGTAAAAACAATTTTCATGAGTAAATGTTGTTTCTCAAACGATTTTTCTAAAACTTCCTACGCTTATTAAAAATGTATATGTAAACTTTGTAACTTTAAAAACTCATAACAAAAATCATACGAATTAAAAAAAAAAATATTTAGCAAAGTTCACGTAACAGTAAACATAATTGTTCTAACTTCGCCCATTAAGACAATCAGACTGAGTTAAATCAGACCCTCGAGGCATCAGAACTTAGATTTCGAAAATTAGTTTAACTTTAACTGCTTCACGATTTGAAAGTTTCTCATAAATGAGGAACAATGAGAGTTGCTCCTCCTCATTCAACATTCTAAGAAATATTTAATTATTTTTTTAAAAAAAGCATTATTATACACCCACCAAAAAAATCATTAATCCTAAAATTATATTAATCCTAAGATAATAAAATAATGCGCAGTGTACCAAGAAATTATTTAGGAAGTGAAATTATTTTTTTCAAATCTAAATTTGATTCAATTTGTTAGTTTTTGTTTTACATATCATATTATATATGCTTTTCTACAGTATGTTACATCTTGAATATTTACACAAATATGAGTAAAACCTCAATCTGAACTGTCTACTCAATAATAATACTAGAGTGATTAAATTTGTTATACTAATTATTTTAACACGAAATCTAATCACGTGATTCCTTTTCACCAACCTCAAAATGTAAAATGTTTTCTTACTTTTACTAGATTGGTAAAATTTGTGTATTCGTAATAATATTATTATTTGGCTTCGGAAAACTTATAAGAACGTATAAAAAAATCCTATACTATAATACGAGGAATTTCTGAAGGGATGTGTGTTCCACGATCTCGAAATCTAGCTGTTAAATTTTGCTTGAAATTTGGATTTAAGAGTGTTTTGGCCAAAAGTAAGTTTAGAAACAGACTCAATCCCAGGAAAAATCGAATGTTGTCTATATTTAAGTTTAAAAATCGTATTTTTTAACATTGGTCTTATGGGTTGCTATTTTGGTAACGAAATAACAACGAAAGGTATACAAAAATAAAGGACCAGTAATGTTAAGCAGACCTTTTGAAACAGCTGTTAACTGTGAAGAGGTATAGTTGGTTGTTGGTGGAAATTTAATAGCTTTATTACCATGATACTATATCAAAACTTAATTTAAAACCAATGAGCAAGGCTCGGTTAACCTGGTACTGCTACTTAAGCTGCAATATTAGACAAGTTAAAATGAATTGATAGCACAAGTTCAATGAAGAAAAACAGCTGGGTTGTGTTGAATCTTCAAAAAGACAGGTACTAATTTTTTCCAGGGTCGAGCCCAAAACCTAGGTAATAGACCCGTGAAACGGAATATACCAATCTCTACTATCAACACAGAGGCTGCAGTATTGCACTACAAACTATTCTATTTTAAACAGCGGATTAACAAAATGTACTTTGATGACGAATTTGCCCTTGACCTACCCCACTTTAATCAAACGTAACCTCTGTTTTAACTTAAAGCAATGACATCCGAAATTTCTCCATCTAAACCTGTTAAAACTTTATTTGAAATTCTGGGTCATACACAATAAGGCCATAATAATTATTTATGATTGTAAAACTTCAAAACTTTGCCTGCAAAAATGAATTGATCGTTAATTAACCGAGAATGTTATTAAGTATACTGCCACATCGCTTGACCAAACGTTATAACCCTTGAGCAGGAACACATCTTATCCTTGACCTACCGCACCGGACTCACCTTTGACGCAGGGGTTGGACTGCAGGAAGGAGGCGCGGTGCTGCCGGAGCGCCCGGATTCTTCCATCCTCGTCCGGAGCCTCTATGGAGGAGAAGATGGCCGCCCCGAGGACCAGGAACAGGAAGTAGAAGGCGATGAGGAACAGGAGCCGGATGGTGGAGGGACGTACACCCCCGCGGTACTGCATAGCGCGACTGACGCCGAGACGCGGGACCGGGAGGCGGGCGCAGGCGTCGAGAGGGTAATTGTTGTGAATGGGAGGGTGGCCTAGCGGGTGGGTTGGGAGAGGTTTGGATGAATGGGCGGAAAGGTTAAAAAAGGGTTTTGTAGAGCTTGATTGCTGTCAGGGAGAGGAGAACTCCCGAGAAATTTAACGTTAAGGACGTGTGAAAAGAATTAGAAAATGTTTTGTTGTTGGTCCTGGTTGTTATCGTGGTGCGGAAATTTTCTAAGCATGATTGCACTCGAAGTGTGGAGAGCCTTCTGAAAAATGTTACGGTAAATGAGGTACTGTTTATTTCGTTTGTGCACCTTAATGTGTTAGAAATTGAGAGGTTCGTGGTAAAAAGTGATAATGGAAGCTGAGAAGCAAAGAAGGTTAAGCCACATATAGCTGGTTAAGTATAGAGTTCTTAAAGTGATACTTAGAATTAAATAATAAATATTTATGAATATTTTGTCAGGTAAGAGATTTTAAATGACAAGAAAGTTTTTTTTTTTATATAACTCTTTACACAAAATACTATTGTGCTATACAACTTTATAATTTAATATTTAAAAGAATGTGAAAAATTTATACATTTTTAGGAGCTTTTAGAAGCTTTGTCTTGTGACAAAAAACAATATTATGCTTAAAAGGTATTTTTCAAGAAAGACCACTTAAATACCATAAAGAAATTTTGGAAAACTCTATTCACCCCTTTGTTGTATTTTTAGACAATACATTAAATAAATATAGTATCATTCTTACATACCTTTAGCTATTAAATACACTTATTTATTAAGAATGATTTATGACTTAACATAAGTATTTTACCATTGACTATTTCAATTAAATGTTTTCTTACTTTAACTATGGTGTTGGGGACCGGTAGTGGATTAGTATAATATAGACATTTATTTCAAGGGCTTGTGTATATCATTTGAACTCTTTCGCAACACTCAGTGTTTGTAAATTTACACTCGTAACTAATAAAATATGCAATTTATAAATAGAGCATAATTTGTCCTGGGTAGCTTTGTTTTAAAAATTGACTCAAAGTAACGTCTTAGTTTGGTAATGGCTAACCAATTTCAAATACATTACATAGTTAGTGTAATAATGGTGAGGATTCAAACTTAGGCATTTTTGCTGAAAACCTATAATTAAAAAATTCAAACAATCAGTCAATGAAGTATTATTTTTATCACAAACATTAAAAGAAATTGTATTATATATTGTACTCCACAACTGTTTGACTAAAATTTACCAGTTTATTAAAGGGACAAAAACAAGATAACAATTCAGTATAAGTTACTTACCTGGATTTGCTCTACGTCTGTTTGCAATTTAAGGTAAGTCTATAAGAAATCTTTCATATTATTGAAGAAATTTAAACTTGGCTTAAACGTCACTAATGTTAAAACCCAAATTCCGATAAACTTTCACCGTTGTAACCTAATCATGTTTAACGATTCAAAAAGGTAAACATTTTTTATTTTAAAATGCAAATATCTCAAAACTCTTCAATAAAGCAAATGTTCGTTGCACCCAAAAATGTGAAACATTTTGTTATTTAACCACAAACACTCAGATCATAAAGATTGAACGACAAAAGAGTTAAAATTTTTTACTTTTAAAAAACTCTATCAAAAACCTTTCTTGAAACGAAAAACTATGTTTAAACTATACAAAATAGTATTAGATTATTTTATTCCTAATAAACTTTACGCTATGGGATTACGCATTCACTGAATTGATGTCATTTACCACTGTAAAGATATGGATAACAATAGCTTTTTGCAGAAATGTTAGTAGGGAAAGGTGAATTTCAAATAATGGAAATGCAAAAAGATATAAAGCACATTAGGAGGGATGTATATTGTCCGCATTACTTCACATGTTACAGACGGGGCAGGGGTGGATTTATCGTCTTCCCTTTAAAGGAATCGAGGTCCACTTGGTAAGCTTCTAAACATAAAATACACTTGTAATGATATAATATCAAACCATATAAAATTAAAATAGTCTGCCATTATCACTTCTTTATTATCTGTAAGAATATAAGTGGCTCATAAATATTATCATAAAAGGGAGAGAGGGGTAGTTTTTTAAAAGGTGAGTTAGTGTTACCATGTTTAGTATCAGGTAGAAATCAAAAGAAAGTGCTCTTTGAAAATAATTTTTTGTTAAATTATTTTTCAAAACGATGATTTATTAAGAGCTCTTTATTGTTTTAGTACAGTTAGTTCTTAAATTTGGGAAACTCGCAGTTAAATTTTGAAAGACGATTTATCAACACCTAACAACTATTTTGCTGTGCCTGGATAAAAAACTTTCTAAAAATAATCCTTCTGTCAATTTTATCACTAGATTTTAAATCATGATGTACTTCCTATCCAATATTGGAATGTTGTACTAATATTTTACAATTAAAAAAATGCAATGACTTTCTTAACATTCCTCCTTTTGACATCGGGTTTATGAATTATTACTCTAAATGCAAAGAAGTTCAAAATTATGTGTAATGTGATAAAGACCAAAGAAGTTTTTTCTAAGACTTCAATTTGGGACGTTAGAGGATGTTGAAATGAAACTTCGTTAGCCTTTATCACATCATATATAACTTTCAACGTCCTTGAATTTGAAATAATAATCCACTAAACCGATATAATATGGTGTAGTATTATAATGGTTATACCATTTTTAAGTTTTACCCATTTGATTTTATTGGAAATCAGGATTGCCTACCTATTTCGTCTAGGCCATCTATTTGAAGTCCAGTTTGCGGCATGTACATATTATCCTATGGTTATAATTAACAATTCGATTTTCTTGTGACCTCTAATCGACCGTCCCCCTCTGACAGGAATACGAATGTTTACTAACGTCAAAAGAATATTTATGGTAAGTTACTTTCGTTCCTTAAACAATATTTATTTATTTTGACAATGAAATAATTTAAGTTAGATGAAAGGACTTTTAAAATTCTGTATGTAGTGTTAATATTTACAGTCTCACTTATTTTACGACATAAATATACAATAGTATTTTTTAATACTATGGTTTAGATATTTTTGATTAAACAGCCTTAAACTACTTTTGAGTAGCTAAAGAATACCCACAAACCAAATTTTATGTCAAAATTTGTTAAAACTTAGTACCAAGGAGGCCTAGATTATGCTCGGTAAAATTATTAAGCATCACTCTTCGTTCTTAGACAAAGCTTGTTCGCTCCGCTCACTTTCTTTTTTAAATAAGCTCGTTTGCTTCGTACATTGGCCCTGCCAATAGGTGCACTTTGTTATGAATTTGTTGAACCACTTATAAAATATGTAACACATATGTTTATATCTACAATTGAGGCGTTCCATTCCAAAACGCACTCATTGCAGTTTGTCAAACTTTACACAAACTTAAAAAAAAAAAAACGTTTCTAGATTGTAATTCCCATGTTTTCCAGATGATAGGGGGTTAATTTGCTGACGAATTACCTCTGGAACCTTTTGAAACATTCATTTTGTATTGCCAATCAGCTATTTACATAATATTGAGCTTTAAAATCTGCAGGGAGTGAGTTTAGGCATGACACACTGTAAAGAGTGTGTTTTGGCGTGACATTAGCTGTAAGAGTGTGTTTTGGCATGACATTAATGGAAAAAATTGATGTTTCATTATTGGACTATTATAAAACATTAATTAATGATATTAGGAATTCTAAATAAAATATAACCATTATGAATATGAAAAAATAGTATTTTAATTGATACACATAAAAACTAAATCTGGAGTTAATGAATAAAACAATGGAATATGAAACAATTCATAGAAAAGATTTTCTTTAAACTTGGTAAGTGTTTAGTTGAATAGTTATATTATGTCTCTCATACCTCTAAGTTTTGAAAAATTCACAAATATTACTGTCTGTGACGTCGCAAAGTAACTCGATTTCCCTTTGTAATATTTCAAAATTTAGTAAAATTTTCTGAATTTCGAGATATGAGGGACATAAAATAACTATTCAACTAAACACTTACCAAGTTTAAAGAAAATCGGTTGAAAAACGGCGTCCGAAACAAGGGAATCAAATACCATGTTTTGCAATAAAAGCCGTATGGTTAACATTGTCGATTGCGCAACAATGTGCTATTGGCCCAGGGGTGAAGATGACTCTTAAGTAGTGATAATAGAATAACTACTAATAAAATTCGTCAGTAGTAAATACTATATTACTTAAATAATAAGTTCGACTCCCTCTTCAATCACTGATGGTCTTTCGCAACAACACTCTACATCTTCTGGGCTCTCATCCTCAATATTTTCCTCTGCTTGTAATGCTGGAATTTGGTTTTAATCCGAAAGATCCTGGAAAAATGCCAATTCATCTCGATCCTCCCACTGAGCCCCATAGTGTTTGATCATTTATTAAAAAACTAATTAGGAAATTAATCATTAATTAATTAATTATTATTACTTTCACTACTGAAACAATCATTGCATAGGTTATTCTGGTTTGTACGGATGACAACAAAATTCTGTGACAGCTGTCAAGTCACGTGACAATTTGAAGCAACGCTATTGGCCAGATGGAAAGAGAGAGTTTTGGAAAGGCAGCAAATGAAGCATTTTGATTGGCTGTTGTTATGAGTGAGTTATGGAACAACAAGACCCCTAAAATAAGTTAGTTTTGGAAAAATACCTGATTTTCTAAATAAAATTAAAAATAGAAGTGGGTTTTGGAAAGGTTTAATGTTAAAGGTTGATGCAGATTTTTCCAACGAATACAGTGATGCCAATATCTCAAAATCGAAAAAAAAATGTCGATAAGTGAGTTTTGGAATGGAACGCCTCAATTATCAGCTGAATTTTGTGTTCAATTTAGTGGCTGCAAAAATCTCTATAAGGATAACATGGGATATTTGAAGGGCTCATAACATCAAGGGGGGGGGGGGGGTACATGAAAACCGGATTTTCCCAGCAATGGGATCAGCTCGACCCTGTCCATCGAATCGAGCTGATCCCATTGCTGGGAAAATCCGGTTTTCATGTACCCCCCCCCCCCTTCATGTTATGAGCCCTTCAAATATCCCATGGGACAGGGGCGAGGTGCGCCGATGGTCAGTCAGGATCATAAAAACCAGGGTCGAGGTGCGCCGATGGTTGGTTCGGGTCTCTCGGGAGGCAGGGTCGAGGTGCGCCGATGGTCAGTTTGAGATTTGCCTTCAATTCGTTGCTTATTCGTGTTAATTATTATTAGGCTACATTTACTGTTTACCAATACTGTATCAATATTTAAAGTCAACTGAAAAATAACAATTTAATATGTCGTATGCATATACAGTTTTTTGTTCACGTTAAAATACTACCTTGACTGTTTATCAATATCAAATATTTACAGTCAACTATACAAGAAAAAATAACCTAACCTAACCTAACCTAACCTAACCTAACCTAACCTGACCTAACCTAACCTGACCTAACCTAACCTAACCTAATAACACATGTCAATTTTTGTCCCCTGTTGATTTGGGCCATTTTACCCAATATAAACCCGCTTTTCGCCATAGTGATAAACATTTCTATTTATTTACAGGGCTTTTCCCACAGTTTAAATAACAACATACCGTGCCTAACATTTATATTTAATTCGGAATGAATTAGTAACAGCGTGGCAGCAAAACATGGAGGACAGGCCACCCGACTGGCTATCGGCGCACCTCGACCCTGCCCCTCCGAGGATCGACGGTAATCCGCTGTGGAATGCCCTGACCATCGGCGCACCTCGACATCTCCCGATTCGATTACTCGTGTCCCATACACCCATATTCAACAAAAAATCTAAAATCCTTAGAGATAACAAACAAATTCTGTCCGTACAATAGTACAATAGTTTTAGGGTATAATCATAAATTTAAAATAATATATAATGAATAATTACTGATTGTTGGTTTAGCAAATATCGAATTCTGTTGAAATCCAAGAACAAAAAATGTAAAAAAATAGTTTAAGTTATTTTTATAAAAAAAAATAATTAGGCTTATAAGATTATTTTACAGTTTATTATACAATATATTAATGTCCTGTATCAATATTAAATAAAAAGTGAAGTAAATTAATTAAGATAAGAATATTCCCTAAAGATTATTAATTTATATTTTAAGGGTGGTTTTAAAATAGTTCTTATCTTACTATATGAATCTAATTCCTTGCATCAAGTCTAACTCTTTGTTTATATCAAAGGCGAAAACTTGTTTTTACTTAAAAGCTTTTGACCTTATCCTAAACATTCTGAATATCTTGCAAGGTCGTAGTTCAATGCTACTTATTAAAGATTTAGCGAACATTATAGGGGCGTGTGGCATGCAATGGAACACTTTGAATAATATTAGCATAAACCCTGCTGATAAGGCCAAGCGGCAAACACTTTGAGATAATCTTTGTTGTCATATGAAGGGACTGCACTCTATAGAATGGTTTAAAAAGGATAACAAGTAATACAATGAAATGAAAAATGTAGTTTTATGTGCAAGCCTAATTTTACAATAACTATTTATGCGTATAAAACATGGTATGGTACAATCCAACGCGTGTATTAACATTTTTTAACCAAAACATTGCGTTAAATATAAGTTGTTTAATATAAAAACAGTTGATTTACATAACATTTACAGTACTGATTTCCGTTCGTAGACAGAGTTTTAATGCATACCTTTAAACCCTTTCTTGTCCCATGAGTGTTTTGCACTCCAAATGTTTCAGACGTAGCTTTTGTGAACGTTACATTTAAGTTGAACCGATATTGGCTTCAGTCCGTTTGAAAGTTTGTTCATTCAACAAAGTTCTGACTGTTGGAACGAGACATGTGACCTAAGACGACTGTATCACTAATGGAAGTTTTACTTCAAATGTTGCGATTACTTTGCTATTAAATGTTTCACTTTGTTAACGTTCGCATTTACCTCTAATTGTGTTATTTAATTTAGAGGATCTAAAATATTTATCCATCCCTAACGTTCTTCTTAACAGTCGATATAATCCAGATAAATACCAGTACAATATAAAAGCAAAAAAATCAAATAGTTTGTTCTCTAAGTGCCTTTACAGAAACATAAATTTATATTCAGATATTGACATATTAAAATTTATCATATGGTATTTTTTTGTGTTGAGGAAAAGGTGTCCAACCTCTAGTGTGGGAGTGAAAGAATAATAAACAAAAAACAATACTAGCCTGCACATAAAATGGCTTTTTTGCGCTTTCATGCACTATTTTGTAATTTATTATTTCATTACATCAGCACTAGGCCTACTTTTGCTTTAGCCCTGTTATTACTCAACCCGGATCCAGCGGTTAATTTTTCCAAAGATCTAGACAGTGATCCCTAAATCGGCCTTCTTGTATCTCATGACGAAATGCGACAAGCAAGCCCAGAGGCCCCAGTTCACCTCACCTTTCAACAAGTTCAGGCAGACCGACCCCACCGTCAAGGCGTCAAGCACCCCCAGTTGACCTCACCTTTCAACAAGTTCAGGCAGACCAACTCCACCGTCAAGGCGTCAAGCACCCCCAGTTGACCTCACCTTTCAACAAGTTCAGGCAGACCAACTCCACCGTCAAGGCGTCAAGCACCCCCAGTTGACCTCACCTTTCAACAAGTTCAGGGAGACCGACTCCACCGTCAAGGCGTCAAGCACCCCAGTTGACCTCACCTTTCAACAAGTTCAGGCAGACCGACCCCACCGTCAGAACTCAGGGTGGCCTCCAGGTGTAACCGTTATGAGCGTGTGCAAAAGAAAAATGTGTGTTCCGCGTCGTCCGGAAGGCCCGGGCTATAAATGCGCCAGGTTAACTGGTATTGCCCATGCTTTCCGTACTTGACTTAATCAAGTAACTTGTTTGTTACACCTACATAGACTTGTTTAATTTAGTTACTTAATTTACTTGTACAATTTAAATATACTTGTAATTTTAAAGGTTAAGAAGCAATCTACCTGCTATTTGGAAACAATCTAGTAAAATAATAGTGAACTGTGACCTTTAGTGAGGTTTTAATTTCCAAAGCATCTGGAACGGATTATTACAAGTCACGGGAGACGATCTTTCATAATCGTTAAAACGAGTTAGACCAGTGGAAGGCCTACTTGGAAAACCCCATCGAGACAGTAATATTCTTCGCTCGAAATGTGTAATAAGACATAATTAAAAAATTTATAGGAAGTTATTCCTATCTCCATATATTTAAAAGTGGAAGAAAAATAGAATATCAAGCAAAATTTGAACAACTTATTTTTATCTAGACAAAGAACCAACTACAAGTAGCAATTTTTTTTACATTATATGGTTAAGCAAATAAAAAACAAAGGACATTTACTTGCATGCACTACACAGGAATAAACACTACCATAATTAGAATTTTTAACATATTCTGACAATTTATTGGGTCTTAGAGTTTTAAGATGCGAAACAACATATATTGTATACAGTTTAAATTTACCTTTTATACGAATAGTGAGCCCCCCAAAATTATAATATCTGTTCAATAATTAGGTTCAACGCAATCATAATGTTCTACGTGATTACTAGCAAATTTAGTGATCAAATTTGTTAGTTTTTAGCAAGTGTTCTAATAAATTTTTAGACATTTCTTTTCGAAGTTTAATAACAGGAATATCAAATTTATTTTCAAAGTTTTTTAACCCAAATAATTTAAGGAGTAGACTACAACAAGGCACATATTTTATGAAACAGACTACAATGAATTAAGGGTTAACAATGTCAAAGAAATAGGATCGTCCTTCATGTTTTGTAATAACCAGTTTTAGAAGCTTAGGAGTTTAATACCTTACTGAAGGTCACAGTTCACTATTATTTCCCTAGATTGTTTCCAAATAGCTAGTAGATTGCTTCTTATTCATTTATACCTTTTAGAAAAAATTTTAAACTCTGTTTATGCAAAGAACATTTTTTATAAATTTTCCTTTCAAAATATTATTAAGATAGTTTACAATAGGATTTTGTTCTAAAATTTAGAATTCTAGAACTTTAAATGAATTAAATTAGTACAACATTTTTATAATTTTTTCTTGTATGTATGCGTCTTTTTGGATGTTCCCGTTCGTTCACTTCAAACGTGTTTAAAACAAATACTATTTTCGTTCTTATGATAACACTATTGACCACACCATTTTTTGGGTTTAAATGTCGTGATCAAATACACTGCTTTAGCACATTCGAAACACGATATCTATACAATGCCAATTATCTATATTTTACCATGCAAGCATATTAATTTTCCATATTTTTCCCGGCGCACCGAAACTGCGATCCTAGTTTTAATCCCCAAAAGGGTTCGCTAATCCCACAACCGAAACTGCGATCCTGGCACAACGGCCCATCAGCAGGTAGCTGAGGGTCCAGCGGGGATTCCAGCGTCCGGTGTAGGCTAGATCCGGTGTAATGGCTCTGGAATCTTTCGCCGTCCGACGTGTCGCTCAAGTCACTTTTCAACTATTGCCAATGAACTGGGACTCCCAAGTTGTACTAAACTCTCGCATACCACTCCCTTAAGAGTCATCTTCACCCCTGGGCCAGTAGCCCATTGTTGCGCAGTCGGCAATGTTAACTATACGGCTTTTAATGCAAAACATGGTATTTGATTCCCCTTTTTCGGACGCAGTTTTTCTTTAAACTTTGTAAGTGTTTAGTTGAATAGTTATATTAGGTCCCTCATTTCTCGAAATTTCGAAAATCTAACAAATATATCTAAGGAAAATCGAGTTACTTTGCGACGTCACAGAGAGTAATACTTGTTAAATTTTCAAAATTTCGAGGTATGAGGGACCTAATATAACTATTCAACTAAACACTTACCAAGTTTAAATAAAATCGGTTGAAAAACGGCGTCCGAAACAGGGGAATAAAATACCATGTTTTGCATTAAAAGCCGTATAGTTAAAATTGCCCACTACGCAACATTGTGCTACCGGCCCAGGGGTAAAGATGACTCTTAACCTGGACCAATAAACAAAGACTTTAGGGTGTACATTCCTTCTTTATTCTCCCCCACAAATATATCAGTCATTCTCAGTTTGAGAGCAAGAGCAGCAGTGTCGTCTTATATACAGTATCGTCAGTATCGTCCCGGGGGCGGCCTCCGTGCCAGGATCGCAGTTTCGGCGTCTGCCTGGGGTCGCCCTTGGGGTAAGGATCGCAGTTTCGGCGTCTGCCTGGGGTCACCCTTGGGGTAAGGATCGCAGTTTCGGCGTCTACCTGGGTTTTGGATCGCAGTTTCGGTGCGCCCATTTTTCCAGCTTGTGTGCATCTTAGGGGAAATCCGCGCATACCGTTGAAAAGGTATTGTCCTGTAGTTGAGCAGAATAACATTATAATCACATCTGTCCCAAGGATACGCCCTATAGGCTTTCAAAGATTACATGTAAATTTAATGGAAGCAAGAAACTGACAGGATCATTAGACGACTGCTGTAATAAAAAATGAAAGCAAATCAGGAGGAAAGATGTTACATAATTGAGGAAGACGTTAAACCAATTGAACCCAGAGCCCATATCAACAGAGATTTTGGTCAAATTTCGGCCAGGAGGTGATTTCTAGTATATATCTAGAAATTAGATACATACTAATTTAATCTTAGGTTTAACCTAGCAGACCTACGTACTCAGCAAATTTAAAACGGAATAATTTTTTATTTCACTATAAAAACCATGTAAGTTGTCCGCCATTTAGGTTTTGTAAGTAAATATAACTTAAACCCTACCTTTTAATGTATAGGCCTATACAAAATTTTATTAAGCTATGGTACTCTTCTAACTTTCCTCAATAAACCCTGTGGGGTTGAGTATGGAAGTTTGCTGCCATTTAGGCTCTTTAAGCAAATCTAAGTTAGTAGAAGGGATTTGCCGGTTCTGGCGCAGGTCAAGGTCAGCGGTTGTAACTGTTGTAACGTTGTAACTGTTGTAGGGATTGCAGCGGCTGGGGGTGAGGGAGGGATGGGGAGGTGAGGGAGGGATGGGGAGACGAGGGAGGCATTTAAGGAAGGGATGAGGTATTGGGAGCTCATTTGTTTGTGGGATTTTGACGAGGAAGGATGTAGGGGTTAGAGTTTAAGAACAAAATTGACCAGTGGCGAGGGTGGGATTCGAACCCGGCCCGCCGGCGTGTGAAGCCGGCGCCTTACCCCTGCGCCACCGAGGTAGTTGTCGGGAGGCGGTGGAAATGTGTCAGATAGTCTGTGGCGACGGCCGGCGTAAGGGTTCGCGGTTTGGCCACCAGAGTGTACTAGGGCTGCGTCTAGTTCTCACTTTATCCAACAGATTGCAGCAGTGGGTGGCCGCACATAGTTTACCTTAAATCCGACAGAGTGTAGCTCAGTCAGAAATGTCCCGTGCACGATGAAGTAGGTTTACAATTGGCAATTGTACAGGTAAATCTTGTATCGCAGCAATAAGTACAATAGTAGACGGTTGTAAAGTGTATCACTTGCAGGTGTGCAGGAAATGTCCCGTGCACGACCGAGTGGAATTACAATTGCCGATTGTAAATGTGTCAGATAGGCACATAAGTAACTTTCCGTGGATAAGCAAGTGGGGGCTACAACTGACGATTGAACAGGTAAATCTTGTATTGTAGCAATAACTGTAATAGTAGACGGATGCAAAGTGTATCGCCTGCAGGTGTGCAAGCAATGTCCCGTGCACGATGAAGTAGGATTACAATTGGCAATTGTACAGGTAAATCATTTATTGTAGCAATAAGTATATTAGTAGACGGTTGTAAAGTGCATTACTTGCAGGCGTGCAGGAAATGTCCCGTGCACAAATAAGTGGGATTACAATTAACGATTGTAAATGTGTCAGATAGTCTGTGGCGACGGCTGGCGTAAGGGTTCGCGGTTTGTCCACCAGGGTGTACTAGGGCCGCGTCTAGTTCTCACCTTATCCAACAGGGTGTAGCACGTGTGGCTGCACCTAGTTTACCTTATATCCGACAGGGTGTGGCACTGGGTGGAAAAATACGGGAAAAGGATGCAGGGGTGCCAATCCCCAGGTAAACCCCAACATATCCCCATGAATTCCCTAAATTTCTCCGCGGTGTTACCAACTTATTTCATCCACTATAAAAAAAAAATGAAATGCTGGGGGTTATACTACAAAAAGTGCGTAAAACCCAAAAATGTTGGCTACACAGAATATAAAATTAATGGCTAGAAGCTGTTGAAACTGTAAGAGAAATGTCCCGTGGATGAGTAGTATTAGTTACATTTGGCGATTGTACAGGTGATTACACTGTGTATCTAGAGGTTTATATTAATTAAGACTTTTAGTAGTCTTATAGTTCAAGATTAAAGAGCAGAATAAAACATATGTTCAAGGAGGAGAGGTCATACAAACCAGACAATAACGTGAATAAGAATAGTCGGGCAGGATCGTCAACAGGTGTAACAAAATCGAAATGTCGATACTTTACCATGTCAGTTAAGACAGTCTGTAAAATAATATCAGTAGAACAAATGTTGCAAAGGTCAGGTCCTGCACCATACAACTGGTGAAAACTGAAGTGTTTCTTAAGCTAATCATTTATTGTAGCCGACCAAGTAAAATGACATCTTAAATTAATAGAAGGAGGAGCGGTCATACAAACCAGACAATAACGTGAATAAGAATAGTCGGGCAGAATCGTCAACAGGTGTAACAAAATCGAAATGTCGATACTTTACCATGTCATTTAAGACAGCCTGTAAAATAATATCAGTAGAACAAATGTTGCAAAGGTCAGGTCTTGCACCATACAACTGGTAAAAACTGAAGTGTTTCTTAAGCTTATAGTGGGATTCACGAAAATAGTCCGATGAGAGTCAAAACATTGTTGCCAAATTTATTCTGAAACACATGTTTACACTGTATTTCACATGGCAAACTTAACAAAAATGACAACATTGCAGGGCGAGAGGGGGTGAGGGGGAACACAGCTGTTAAAATTTCCATCGGACTATTTTCGTGCATCTTACTATAGCCAATGTAGTACGCGGTCTGGAAACTGTGGTGTTAAATTATTTTAAACCATTAGGTAAAATCGTTATCCTATGAAAAGAAAACAAAATATTACCCATGAGCATTACAGACACAGTGACGGACAGAAAGAGAGAGAAAGAGAGAGATGGAGACAGACAAAGGGAGAGAAATTTGGATGACGCCGATTTTAAATTCTGCTATGCATACAAAGTAAAAATAACCGAACATTTTAAGATTCTAATCAATGTATAGACAAAACACAAATTTTATTAATAAAAATAGATTGTTGCGGGAAACTCAAGTAAAATATAACGCAAGAGAGAATGTAAGTTATTTATAATGATTATACAATAAAATAATTATACATTAAGTGATAAACAGAAAATAGAGCGAATTTTTCTTTTGCCCAGCCAATTTACTAACATCACGACAGAGTTGTTAAGAATATGCAGATGCATCACAAGTTACTTTTTGTTGACATCCTTTGATTAAATGGTCAACATATCCTGATATCGCTTATAGTAATTTGTAGTAAGTATTTATTTCAAATAGTTAATTAGATTCTTAATGAATGGTGGGGATTTAACTTTTTTACTGATGAGATTCCCTACACCTAATAGATACTAAAAACCCTTTTGCGATTCAAGGTTTATATTTAGTGATTTTACATGAATAGTTGATTGGTTTGGTTGCTGCGTGTATTGCTTTATTTAAAATGTTAACAGATTAATCAGCTGCTTCGTTAGAATCAGTGCAATTAGTAATTGTATCCGAATTTTGCAAAAATAAAATATAACTTTTTTTTCCTTATCTATAAAAAAATTGGAGGTTTGAGGACAAGGATTTACATGCTGTGCCGTTGTCACAAGATACCAATTTTTGCCCTATACAAAACATTGAGGTAACGTTCCGCAAGTGGTGTTCTGTTATCCACAATAATGTATAATTTGGTGTCTTCTATAACAACCAATGCATTTGGTCCCTCAACCGAGGTTCATAATACCGCTCAAAGTCATGAAAAACAGTTCCAGGTCTTGGGGACGGCCTCTGATAAACAAGAAGGAACGTGAACGATCGCAATGAAGCAATAAAAAAAACTTTATACCCATCCAAAGTGCTTTACTGTACAAATTATATTTGCATACATTATTTAAATATTTGCTAGGTACATATACTTATACCACCTTAATATTTTTATGTAATACAATTTTTGCGCACTTGAAGCCGCAGTCATACGGCTGTCGGCTTGGTTCTCAAAAACCCAATTAGCTAGAAACTTAAAACAAAAATTTTACGAGCAACTCAAATTTAATATACAATGTATCTGACAGCTTATTATTCATTATTTTACAAACACACTAAGAACAAAGCAATAATCATATTGAATTCACGCGTAAAACTTATACTACAGTTGGACTTTAACATATATATGTATATGTATACAATTTAAATCATGTAAAATGAAACTTTTAGTATTAAATGACGTGATACATGTATGTTATGGTATAAGAGTTGTATTATTATAATATACTAGCGGCTCATAGGGGCAAAAGCCCCTAATCATAAAATTAAAATAGCATGAACTATAGCGTATTACCATTTCTTCCACAACGAAGGTTTCCAGAAAATTTAATTTTAATTTGAGGTATATAATATTTTAACAATACCGTTAGAACAGACCATTCGCCCACAAGTACTCTTATCAATCCTGTACTATTAGGTCACCCGTTTGCAAATGCTCTATTTTGTCTGTTGTTAAACTCATATCGATCTATGGAAAATAAGTTTTGAAAGAAATTGTAGTCCCTTAATTGAGCTGTTACTGCTTTTTAATATAACATAGAAATAAATATAAATATAAATAAAAAAAAATTGATTTTTTAGCTCCTGTCAGTTTTTTATTTTTATGTTTTAGTCACAAAATTTAAACACATTACCTCAAAGTGCATCTTCACTTGCTGTGAATATTCATCCCTCCTAATCAAAACTCTTAATTTTGTGTTAACAAAGCAGATTTTTTTAAATCACTACATGGAGAATCTTTAAGGAGAACCTTTCAGAAAAAAATCATTCTTATACTTGTTGTAAAGTTTACCTGCTGTATTTCCTCTAGTATGTAGGACAAACGTCTTTAATTTTAACTCGTCTGCTATAATCCTACAATCTATAAAATGACTAAAAGGTTTCTCGGAAAATTCATCTAACAGAATACCAAAACTTCACTGATACATTTTAAGTATCAATTAATGTGGCATCGTCATTCAATATGATTGACGAAAAGTGTCAATTGATCATACATTTGACATTTTTCGTCAATAAAACCAAAACAATAGAAATAATGTAGGTGTTTCTTTAACCATAATTCATCGCCCATTGCATCTCTATCAACGATCAGAAAGCATTTTATGATTTGCATACATGCTCAGTTTTTTAACTATTTAAATTATAGTAACAACAGTAAAATCAGCAGTCAATTTATAATAGTATGTAAGGTTGAAATAGCATTCAACTCCAAAAAGCATTCAACCAAAAATTCAACTCCTAGTAGAATTTAAATAGCTCAAAGCAACAAAACGCCTTATTATAGTATTATCACTCTAGGGTAAATTTTTATCATTTGGCTAATGAACAATTCTTTACTAATTTTATCATCTGCCTCTCGTTTTAAAATAAAACCAAAACATATATTTCAATGTACACAAAGAAGCATTTTTCGAATCCCCATGCTAGTCTTAAGGAGGGCGTTGCACTATATTTCTCATTTCCTTGTAACTTTATGGATACGCTTTATGGGACCGAAACCTTTAATTTCAAACTCCCACCATCTTTCTGCGATATTTGCAAAACGCTCACAATTTTGCTCAAGAAACTTCGTTTACAGAATTATATATATATATACATATATATATATACATATATATATATATATATATATATATATATATATATATATATATATATATATATATATATATATAGATTGCTTCTCTTGGTGTGAATTATTATGTTATCTTCAATCTATGTTATCATCTCTGTCTCATTTTGAAATTAAACCATAACACATGTTTTAATGCATACAAAGCAGACGTTTTTTAAATCCCCATGCTATTCTTATGGAGGACGTTTTACGTGATTTCTCATTTCCTGTTAACATTATGGACCTGCCGATAGTTTTCCCTCGTGCATGGGACCGAGACCTTTAATTTGAGACCCATTCCATCTTTCTGCGATCTGTATGACGCTCACAATTTTGCTCAAGAAATATCGCTTACAGAATTATATATATAGATTAATCATACTCAAATTACTATAAAACAATGTAAGTACAGTAATAATTTTATGTATAAAAAAATTTTGAAAATATGTTTAAATTATCATGTATAAAAGCATAAAAATTTCTTAATACCAGTGAAACATGCTTTTATGATATTTGTAATGGTGAAACCTACTTTAAATCAAGTTAAACTCTTAAAATAGTGCCCTCATCATTAGTGACATCTTATCAGTTTTTCTTCGAAACCCGGTTTTAAACTTATTAACTGACTTGAAAAGTATGTAATGTATGTGTGTCAGTGCTACAATTACGAATTTCATTTTCATTTAAGGTTTCATTTAAATTCACGATTAACACTATTATAAACTGCGATAAGTAAGAACCATCATTAATAAGAAAAAATTCAACCGTTTGTCTACAGTGAATGCGTGTAACGATAGCTCCGTTGCACCGCCGGTCGGTCATTTTTGTGGTGTTGGACGTGTTTTGTGTCTACATTTGGAATAACGCTTTTAATCATTCATTGGAAATAAGACAATTGTTTTAATGTATAAATAACATTTGAAATCAATGTTTTATTTTAAATTTATCTACTGTATTTTTTCCTACTTCTCCATAGCTACATTACTTTTAATCTTAACTGTGATTTTTATACAATCTTATTGTAGCCTAATAATTATGGGGAGCAGATTACTTTTGATTTCCCTTATCTCCAACATGTTAACATATGTTCTTTTTTTCACAAACTATTAAAGATAAATGGTTGTAATTTTTTTTTATATTGACTTTAATTTCTAAGCCATCTTTAGGCCAGAGGATCTTTTATGTAATTTCGTTTTGTATTGATAATGTTCTATTTATTAAATATCATAAATGGTTGATTTAAAAACATTAAAAAACTATAAATGTTTTGCGAGTCATACTTTCGAAAACCTTCTGGTCTAAAGTGTTATGTCATCCTAGTGGTGCGTGAAAAATTTCACGTTTGTAATACAAACGGTTACGAAGTTAAAGGTATACTTACGTTGGGTTAGGTAAGGTAAATATCAAATTGTATCAATTCTACTCCATGCCCACTTTTTAATTTTTGCCATAAACCCTATGAGGGCAAGTCTTTAGGTTTGCCGCTATATTAGTGCTATAAGCAAATAGCCTATTTGTTAAGCCTTACCTAGTGAATGTACATACCGAATTTCACCGAATTACGTTAATAAATATGTGAGATAGAGGGTTTTGTTAATTCCTCATAACAAGAACAACATGGAAAATATTTGTTTGTTATTTTTCTCTGTAACCTGTTAACCCAAACTAAAAATTTTAAAACAAGATTGATTTTTTAAACATTTTAAAATGGTTTTAGTTAAAAGAAAACAAATTTCTTTAGTTTTAAAAGTTGAGATTTGAAAATGCCAAAAATTCATTTGAAACCTCATAAAACCTTGTTCCCATAACCCGATCATGCTGCTTCACGAATTTATGAAAATAGAGCTGGTCTTACACCTCCATATCAATTTAATAAGAATTGTTGGTTTTCGTGTTATCAGTACCAAGGACACATGCATATAGATATATATAAATATATGAAAATGAACAAATGGTGTTCACAGGTTTTTAAACTAAAATGAACCCCGTACGAACGCTGCTACCAAGATAATAGAGACCCAAATTAGACAAACATTACTAAGTTATTGGTAATAAAAATAGTTGGTTTTAATTCACTTTTGTTATAGTGTCATAGTAATCAAGCTATTAAATCTACACCTGACTCTTCGCAGATAACAGCTGTCACAAAACTGCTTAAAATGAACACTCCTTTATTTTTGTTTACTTTTAGTTGTTATTTCGTTAAAATAGCAACCCATAAGACCAATGTTAAAAATAACAAGTTTTTAAACTTAAATTTAGAGCAAATTCGATTTTTCCCTGGGATTGAGGCTGTTTCTAAGCTTATCTTTTGAGCAAAAACACTCTTAAATGCAAAGTTTAAACAAAATCTATCCGCTAAATTTCGAAATCGTAGAACACACATCCCTTCAGACATTGCTCGTAATATAGTATAGGTTCACTGCGTGATAGCCGGTGGTTCCATCACCGAGGCAGATGCATCACCCCACGTCCCCCATATGGACTGCACATAAGCGTAATACACACTCCTGCAGTGATCCGCGGTCAGCACCTGTCTTGGCTGTCTTTAAGCAAAAGTCATTGTTTTTAGTTTATGTTTTAAGAATTGAATGAGGGGCTTCCATTACATCTTTTGGTGTAAAAATACTTTTAAATATTTATATTGATCCACTTGCTCCACAATGCCACAGCTGCAATCAGCAGACCACGGAACACCACAGAGGAATGAATTTTAAGCTCTGTTTGACTTGACCCAGAGGCGCTTTTAAAATAAATTGGAAAACACTTTGTTTTTTTCTTATATATATATTTATACAAAGTATATAGTGGTCAAACCAGTTTTTTATTTTAGCCAGGTTAGAGGCTGCCTGCTCAAATGCATCATCTCACATTATCCCAAGCGAAAGTAGAGCTGGATCACCAGCAAAAGGAAACAATTCACCATTAATATTTAATTTTGATTTGTTGTTTATGTATATTAGAAACAGCAAAGGTCCTAGGATACATCCCATTGGCAGGGAGCGGTTACCCAACGTATGCCACAAACTGGCAAATTTATCATTTTGAAATAAATTTAACTATGTCTAATTTTAATTTTAAATAAATTTTGGTATATACTTGGTATATATATATATAAATTTTGGTAATAAATAATAAAGAACTATTATTTGGTCAAAACAAATCTTTGCAGCAAACCAATGCACAAAATTCTAAAGTGTTTTAATCCAAAAGAAATATTTTAAAATAAATGTATCAAGTGAAAGATATAAAAATAGATAACCTAGCTATAATCAGCTAACCAGCTGATATCCTACATTTATCATGTTTTGAGATTTAGAAACAGATTATTCTGTTCGCATGATGTTCTATTTATGCAAATTTGTTTTTAATCAAATTAATTTAAACTAGTGGTGTGTAGGGGCAAAGGCCCCTAAAAATCAAATTGGTTTTGTCTCCAAAAAGAAGTTTAAATTTATCACCTTGCAGTATTAGGGATACTGTATTTTTCTCTAGCTGTAGTGTCAATGTACACGTTTGGGTTTTCTCATAAAATATTTCCTAATTTTGACGAAACTCTTTAGTGGTATCAAATCAGTAATTTACTAATAATGTATTCTGTATTAAAATACAGTAGTCTATTTTGTTGAAAAAAATTATTGCACTATTAAGCTTCCAAACATGGTAAAAGGTATTATACTACCTTATTTGATTAAGGTTGAAATAGTTTTAATTTTAAACATGTTTATGATGAGTCTGTAACTCAAATAAATAAAATAGGTCAATACAACATAAGCCCATTAATACTGCACACTCCTTCACCCTGGACCTATGTTCCCCCCATTTCCCACAATGACCGTGACCCCATGCATCCCCGTGCTCCCGTTCACCTCTCCTGATCCGTGTTTCTAAACCCCCTATGCCCCGGGGTTTGAGTATCCCCCATGCCTCTGTACCCCTTTGCCCCCTCACAACCCTCTGTCCTTCATTCTCTCTTGGCCACATGCCCGCAGTTCATACCCGTGGCCCCCACGCCTTCTATGTTCCTCATTCCTCCCAATGCCCCCATGAACAACCAACTTCTGTGCCACCGACGCCACCAGTAGGCCCCACCCTTGTGCCCCCATTACCATGCATCCATACCCCCGTGCCCTATGTCCAACATTTCTCCTCATGAAACCTATAACCCCAGTGCCCCCGACAACCCTCGTGACTCGTGCCCCATTCCCCCGCACCCAGGTACTCCTGTGTCCACTTGCCCACCGTTCTTCCCCGTGGTCCCCATGCTCTCTACGCCCCACAAGCCTCTCCAGTGTCCCCATTTCCATCTGCCCCCCGTGCCTCGTGCCACCGACGCCCCTAGTGCCCATTGTGCCTTCCAACTCCCGCTCCGCCATGTGCCTCCGGGCACCCTATGTTTCCGTACCGCCATGCCCAACGTTGCTCCCCGTGGTAACCGTGTCCCCCATGCCCATCTACCCCTTTTGCCACCGACGCCCCTAATGCTCCTTGTGTCCCCCTGTCTCCAGTGCCACCGACACCCTTCGTGCCCTTCATGCCCCCACATCCCCGAACTCCCCTGCACTCCCTGTGGTTCCCTGCTGCCATCCCCGCCGTCCCTCCCCGCACCTCCTTGTCCTCGTGTGCCCCCCGCCATTTCCCCTATTCCTCCCATGTCTCCCCCGTGCCTCCATACCTCCTTACACTCCGTGCCACCGATGTCCCTTATACATTGATTGTAGTCTATTTTGTCTGTTCATCAGTGAAGTAGAACACTATAATTAACCTAAAAAACTCCGCGTCTTTATGGATTAACGGGCGTTAATGATTCCCTACGACCTACGTAAAGGAAAAAGCAGAGAATGGATAAAACCAAACCAAAATATTCCTCATATGGAGATTATCAATTGTTAGTAGTTTACATATAATGATTCAGTCGAAAATAAATACTCAACATAAAGATTCAACTCTTCAACTTATCTATTAATAGCCAATATGAAGCAGTAATGTAATAACTAAACGTCATTCACTGAGTAAAGACAATTGACCATTATATCAACCATGCCACGTCTAATATAATTTTAACTTTTTTATTTTTTATGCTGAATACTCCTATTTCCCTAATGACATAGATGGGATCACGAAGATGAAATCTCCTGTGGATCCACAATCCCTTCATGACTATTAGTGTTCTCCTTTTTTATAGTGCATTTCCAATTTTAAAAGGTTATAAACTATGAGGTTATCTTAACTCAAAATATCTGCTAAATAACCAGCTGAGTTTATGATTAAACACTGGAACATCTGCTTAATTACCCGTGTAGATATAAAAATCTTCTTCCCATTAGATTAACGTTGGAACTTCAAGGTCCATTGGGGCAAAGCCCAGGTAACTTTTGACAATTCTGGTATTTTTCCTTGCGTCCTTGGACCTCAAGCTTTAAAATGAGCCATCATACGTTGCTCTATATTTCTTCTAACTCGAGATATTTCGTGGGGACCGATTCGCTTACGGAATTATATATATAGATTTAAATGTTTATAGTTAATATAATATTATGTAAATAAAGTATTTTATATTTTCTACTTTGGATATCAAAAACTATATCTAAATATAACAATGTATTACTAATTTATATCACTATAAAGTTGACAAGCAATATCAGACGTTACATTTACTTTCAAAGACAAGAGAGTCTAGTAACTTAGTATTTAGTTTCAAAATCAAAAGAGTCTGATATTTTAGTAAAGCGAGTGTTTTAAATTGTACGAAGTCACACATTAGATTTAGTTCAGCATAGAGAAAGAGGTTTGTTGGTTTAATCTTTGTGCAAACTCGACTTTCAAAGACAAACGAGTCTAGTAATATATTATTTTACTTTAAAAATTAAAAGAGTCTGATGGTTTAGTTAGTATTTGTACATGTTTGTGCGGACTCGGCATTTATAATTTACTTTAAAAATCAAAGAGTCTAGTAGCTTAGTATTTTACTTTCAAAATCTAAGTTTCTGTTAGTATTTGCACATATTTTTGCAACTCAACATTTAATTTGTGCAGACTTGACATTACCTTTACTTTCAAAGACAAGAGGGTCTATTAACTTAGTATTTTAGTTTGAAAATCAAAAGAGTCTGATAGTTTAGTAAAGCGAGTGTTTTAAATTGTACGAAGTCACACATTAGATTTAGTTCAGCATAGAGAAAGAGATTTGTTGGTTTAATCTTTGTGCAAACTCGACATGACATTGACTTTCAAAGACAAACGAGTCTAATAATATATAGTATTTTACTTTCAAAGTCAAAAGAGTCTGATGGTTTAGTTAGTATTTGTACATGTTTGTGCGGACTCGACATTTATAATTTACTTTAAAAGTCAAAGAGTCCAGTAGGTTAGTATTTTATTCTCAAAACCAAAGTGTTTGTTAGTATTTGAACATATTTTTGCGGCTCAACATTTGAAATTTACTTTCATAGTCAAAATAGTCTAATAACCGAGTAACTGTACATTTTTAGCAGACTATAACTTGAAAATTCTAATAACTTGACCATTCTAATAACTTGATATTTTTTAAAGTGCAAATATTCTGTGGGTTTAAATTGTGCGGACTCCACATTGCATTTCCCTTCAAAGTTAAGAGAGTCTGATAGTTTGATAAAGCAAGTTTTTTTTTTTAATTGGACGAAGTCACACATTAAATTTAGTTCAATATAGAGAAAGAGGTATGAGAACTCCTCACGAAAGATCAACTATTAAAAAAATCTAAACAAAAAAAAGAAAAAATAAAAAAAACCAAAAGAAAAAAATTGGAAAAAACATAAATAAAAAACAAAAACAAATAAACTTCTTTTCAAAAAATTGAAAAACAAAAGAAAAAAATTGAAAAAAACAAAAGAAAAATAAAAAATACTAAAAAAGTAAATTTTGCGGCGCAAAATTTTCTTTTTTAGTATTTTTTATTTTTCTTTTGTTTTTTTCAATTTTTTTCTTTTGTTTTTCAATTTTTTGAAAAGAAGTTTATTTTGTTTTTGTTTTTTATTTATGTTTTTTCCAATTTTTTTCTTTTGGTTTTTTTATTTTTTCTTTTTTTTGTTTAGATTTTTTTAATAGTTGATCTTTCGTGAGGAGTTCTCATACCTCTTTCTCTATATTGAACTAAATTTAATGTGTGACTTCGTCCAATTAAAAAAAAAAACTTGCTTTATCAAACTATCAGACTCTCTTAACTTTGAAGGGAAATGCAATGTGGAGTCCGCACAATTTAAACCCACAGAATATTTGCACTTTAAAAAATATCAAGTTATTAGAATGGTCAAGTTATTAGAATTTTCAAGTTATAGTCTGCTAAAAATGTACAGTTACTCGGTTATTAGACTATTTTGACTATGAAAGTAAATTTCAAATGTTGAGCCGCAAAAATATGTTCAAATACTAACAAACACTTTGGTTTTGAGAATAAAATACTAACCTACTGGACTCTTTGACTTTTAAAGTAAATTATAAATGTCGAGTCCGCACAAACATGTACAAATACTAACTAAACCATCAGACTCTTTTGACTTTGAAAGTAAAATACTATATATTATTAGACTCGTTTGTCTTTGAAAGTCAATGTCATGTCGAGTTTGCACAAAGATTAAACCAACAAATCTCTTTCTCTATGCTGAACTAAATCTAATGTGTGACTTCGTACAATTTAAAACACTCGCTTTACTAAACTATCAGACTCTTTTGATTTTCAAACTAAAATACTAAGTTAATAGACCCTCTTGTCTTTGAAAGTAAAGGTAATGTCAAGTCTGCACAAATTAAATGTTGAGTTGCAAAAATATGTGCAAATACTAACAGAAACTTAGATTTTGAAAGTAAAATACTAAGCTACTAGACTCTTTGATTTTTAAAGTAAATTATAAATGCCGAGTCCGCACAAACATGTACAAATACTAACTAAACCATCAGACTCTTTTAATTTTTAAAGTAAAATAATATATTACTAGACTCGTTTGTCTTTGAAAGTCGAGTTTGCACAAAGATTAAACCAACAAACCTCTTTCTCTATGCTGAACTAAATCTAATGTGTGACTTCGTACAATTTAAAACACTCGCTTTACTAAAATATCAGACTCTTTTGATTTTGAAACTAAATACTAAGTTACTAGACTCTCTTGTCTTTGAAAGTAAATGTAACGTCTGATATTGCTTGTCAACTTTATAGTGATATAAATTAGTAATACATTGTTATATTTAGATATAGTTTTTGATATCCAAAGTAGAAAATATAAAATACTTTATTTACATAATATTATATTAACTATAAACATTTAAATCTATATCTATATATATAATTCCGTAAGCGAATCGGTCCCCACGAAATATCTCGAGTTAGAAGAAAGATAGAGCAACGTATGATGGCTCATTTTAAAGCTTGAGGTCCAAGGACGCAAGGAAAAATACCAGAATTGTCAAAAGTTACCTGGGCTTTGCCCCAATGGACCTTGAAGTTCCAACGTTAATCTAATGGGAAGAAGATTTTTATATCTACACGGGTAATTAAGCAGATGTTCCAGTGTTTAATCATAAACTCAGCTGGTTATTTAGCAGATATTTTGAGTTAAGATAACCTCATAGTTTATAACCTTTTAAAATTGGAAATGCACTATAAAAAAGGAGAACACTAATAGTCATGAAGGGATTGTGGATCCACAGGAGATTTCATCTTCGTGATCCCATCTATGTCATTAGGGAAATAGGAGTATTCAGCATAAAAAATAAAAAAGTTAAAATTATATTAGACGTGGCATGGTTGATATAATGGTCAATTGTCTTTACTCAGTGAATGACGTTTAGTTATTACATTACTGCTTCATATTGGCTATTAATAGATAAGTTGAAGAGTTGAATCTTTATGTTGAGTATTTATTTTCGACTGAATCATTATATGTAAACTACTAACAATTGATAATCTCCATATGAGGAATATTTTGGTTTGGTTTTATCCATTCTCTGCTTTTTCCTTTACGTAGGTCGTAGGGAATCATTAACGCCCGTTAATCCATAAAGACGCGGAGTTTTTTAGGTTGATTATAGTGTTCTACTTCACTGATGAACAGACAAAATAGACTACAATCAATGTATAAGGGACATAGGTGGCACGGAGTGTAAGGAGGTATGGAGGCACGGGGGAGACATGGGAGGAATAGGGGAAATGGCGGGGGGCACACGAGGACAAGGAGGTGCGGGGAGGGACGGCGGGGATGGCAGCAGGGAACCACAGGGAGTGCAGGGGAGTTCGGGGATGTGGGGGCATGAAGGGCACGAAGGGTGTCGGTGGCACTGGAGACAGGGGGACACAAGGAGCATTAGGGGCGTCGGTGGCAAAAGGGGTAGATGGGCATGGGGGACACGGTTACCACGGGGAGCAACGTTGGGCATGGCGGTACGGAAACATAGGGTGCCCGGAGGCACATGGCGGAGCGGGAGTTGGAAGGCACAATGGGCACTAGGGGCGTCGGTGGCACGAGGCACGGGGGGCAGATGGAAATGGGGACACTGGAGAGGCTTGTGGGGCGTAGAGAGCATGGGGACCACGGGGAAGAACGGTGGGCAAGTGGACACAGGAGTACCTGGGTGCGGGGGAATGGGGCACGAGTCACGAGGGTTGTCGGGGGCACTGGGGTTATAGGTTGCATGAGGAGAAATGTTGGACATAGGGCACGGGGGTATGGATGCATGGTAATGGGGGCACAAGGGTGGGGCCTACTGGTGGCGTCGGTGGCACAGAAGTTGGTTGTTCATGGGGGCATTGGGAGGAATGAGGAACATAGAAGGCGTGGGGGCCACGGGTATGAACTGCGGGCATGTGGCCAAGAGAGAATGAAGGACAGAGGGTTGTGAGGGGGCAAAGGGGTACAGAGGCATGGGGGATACTCAAACCCCGGGGCATAGGGGGTTTAGAAACACGGATCAGGAGAGGTGAACGGGAGCACGGGGATGCATGGGGTCACGGTCATTGTGGGAAATGGGGGGAACATAGGTCCAGGGTGAAGGAGTGTGCAGTATTAATGGGCTTATGTTGTATTGACCTATTTTATTTATTTGAGTTACAGACTCATCATAAACATGTTTAAAATTAAAACTATTTCAACCTTAATCAAATAAGGTAGTATAATACCTTTTACCATGTTTGGAAGCTTAATAGTGCAATAATTTTTTTCAACAAAATAGACTACTGTATTTTAATACAGAATACATTATTAGTAAATTACTGATTTGATACCACTAAAGAGTTTCGTCAAAATTAGGAAATATTTTATGAGAAAACCCAAACGTGTACATTGACACTACAGCTAGAGAAAAATACAGTATCCCTAATACTGCAAGGTGATAAATTTAAACTTCTTTTTGGAGACAAAACCAATTTGATTTTTAGGGGCCTTTGCCCCTACACACCACTAGTTTAAATTAATTTGATTAAAAACAAATTTGCATAAATAGAACATCATGCGAACAGAATAATCTGTTTCTAAATCTCAAAACATGATAAATGTAGGATATCAGCTGGTTAGCTGATTATAGCTAGGTTATCTATTTTTATATCTTTCACTTGATACATTTATTTTAAAATATTTCTTTTGGATTAAAACACTTTAGAATTTTGTGCATTGGTTTGCTGCAAAGATTTGTTTTGACCAAATAATAGTTCTTTATTATTTATTACCAAAATTTATATATATATATACCAAGTATATACCAAAATTTATTTAAAATTAAAATTAGACATAGTTAAATTTATTTCAAAATGATAAATTTGCCAGTTTGTGGCATACGTTGGGTAACCGCTCCCTGCCAATGGGATGTATCCTAGGACCTTTGCTGTTTCTAATATACATAAACAACAAATCAAAATTAAATATTAATGGTGAATTGTTTCCTTTTGCTGGTGATCCAGCTCTACTTTCGCTTGGGATAATGTGAGATGATGCATTTGAGCAGGCAGCCTCTAACCTGGCTAAAATAAAAAACTGGTTTGACCACTATATACTTTGTATAAATATATATATAAAAAAAACAAAGTGTTTTCCAATTTATTTTAAAAGCGCCTCTGGGTCAAGTCAAACAGAGCTTAAAATTCATTCCTCTGTGGTGTTCCGTGGTCTGCTGATTGCAGCTGTGGCATTGTGGAGCAAGTGGATCAATATAAATATTTAAAAGTATTTTTACACCAAAAGATGTAATGGAAGCCCCTCATTCAATTCTTAAAACATAAACTAAAAACAATGACTTTTGCTTAAAGACAGCCAAGACAGGTGCTGACCGCGGATCACTGCAGGAGTGTGTATTACGCTTATGTGCAGTCCATATGGGGGACGTGGGGTGATGCATCTGCCTCGGTGATGGAACCACCGGCTATCACGCAGTGAACCTATACTATATTACGAGCAATGTCTGAAGGGATGTGTGTTCTACGATTTCGAAATTTAGCGGATAGATTTTGTTTAAACTTTGCATTTAAGAGTGTTTTTGCTCAAAAGATAAGCTTAGAAACAGCCTCAATCCCAGGGAAAAATCGAATTTGCTCTAAATTTAAGTTTAAAAACTTGTTATTTTTAACATTGGTCTTATGGGTTGCTATTTTAACGAAATAACAACTAAAAGTAAACAAAAATAAAGGAGTGTTCATTTTAAGCAGTTTTGTGACAGCTGTTATCTGCGAAGAGTCAGGTGTAGATTTAATAGCTTGATTACTATGACACTATAACAAAAGTGAATTAAAACCAACTATTTTTATTACCAATAACTTAGTAATGTTTGTCTAATTTGGGTCTCTATTATCTTGGTAGCAGCGTTCGTACGGGGTTCATTTTAGTTTAAAAACCTGTGAACACCATTTGTTCATTTTCATATATTTATATATATCTATATGCATGTGTCCTTGGTACTGATAACACGAAAACCAACAATTCTTATTAAATTGATATGGAGGTGTAAGACCAGCTCTATTTTCATAAATTCGTGAAGCAGCATGATCGGGTTATGGGAACAAGGTTTTATGAGGTTTCAAATGAATTTTTGGCATTTTCAAATCTCAACTTTTAAAACTAAAGAAATTTGTTTTCTTTTAACTAAAACCATTTTAAAATGTTTAAAAAATCAATCTTGTTTTAAAATTTTTAGTTTGGGTTAACAGGTTACAGAGAAAAATAACAAACAAATATTTTCCATGTTGTTCTTGTTATGAGGAATTAACAAAACCCTCTATCTCACATATTTATTAACGTAATTCGGTGAAATTCGGTATGTACATTCACTAGGTAAGGCTTAACAAATAGGCTATTTGCTTATAGCACTAATATAGCGGCAAACCTAAAGACTTGCCCTCATAGGGTTTATGGCAAAAATTAAAAAGTGGGCATGGAGTGGAATTGATACAATTTGATATTTACCTTACCTAACCCAACGTAAGTATACCTTTAACTTCGTAACCGTTTGTATTACAAACGTGAAATTTTTCACGCACCACTAGGATGACATAACACTTTAGACCAGAAGGTTTTCGAAAGTATGACTCGCAAAACATTTATAGTTTTTTAATGTTTTTAAATCAACCATTTATGATATTTAATAAATAGAACATTATCAATACAAAACGAAATTACATAAAAGATCCTCTGGCCTAAAGATGGCTTAGAAATTAAAGTCAATATAAAAAAAATTACAACCATTTATCTTTAATAGTTTGTGAAAAAAAGAACATATGTTAACATGTTGGAGATAAGGGAAATCAAAAGTAATCTGCTCCCCATAATTATTAGGCTACAATAAGATTGTATAAAAATCACAGTTAAGATTAAAAGTAATGTAGCTATGGAGAAGTAGGAAAAAATACAGTAGATAAATTTAAAATAAAACATTGATTTCAAATGTTATTTATACATTAAAACAATTGTCTTATTTCCAATGAATGATTAAAAGCGTTATTCCAAATGTAGACACAAAACACGTCCAACACCACAAAAATGACCGACCGGCGGTGCAACGGAGCTATCGTTACACGCATTCACTGTAGACAAACGGTTGAATTTTTTCTTATTAATGATGGTTCTTACTTATCGCAGTTTATAATAGTGTTAATCGTGAATTTAAATGAAACCTTAAATGAAAATGAAATTCGTAATTGTAGCACTGACACACATACATTACATACTTTTCAAGTCAGTTAATAAGTTTAAAACCGGGTTTCGAAGAAAAACTGATAAGATGTCACTAATGATGAGGGCACTATTTTAAGAGTTTAACTTGATTTAAAGTAGGTTTCACCATTACAAATATCATAAAAGCATGTTTCACTGGTATTAAGGAATTTTTATGCTTTTATACATGATAATTTAAACATATTTTCAAAATTTTTTTATACATAAAATTATTACTGTACTTACATTGTTTTATAGTAATTTGAGTATGATTAATCTATATATATAATTCTGTAAGCGATATTTCTTGAGCAAAATTGTGAGCGTCATACAGATCGCAGAAAGATGGAATGGGTCTCAAATTAAAGGTCTCGGTCCCATGCACGAGGGAAAACTATCGGCAGGTCCATAATGTTAACAGGAAATGAGAAATCACGTAAAACGTCCTCCATAAGAATAGCATGGGGATTTAAAAAACGTCTGCTTTGTATGCATTAAAACATGTGTTATGGTTTAATTTCAAAATGAGACAGAGATGATAACATAGATTGAAGATAACATAATAATTCACACCAAGAGAAGCAATCTATATATATATAATTCTGTAAACGAAATTTCTTGAGCAAAATTGTGAGCGTTTTGCAAATCGCAGAAAGATGGTGGGAGTTTGAAATTAAAGGTTTCGGTCCCATAAAGCGTATCCATAAAGTTACAAGGAAATGAGAAATATAGTGCAACGCCCTCCTTAAGACTAGCATGGGGATTCGAAAAATGGCTTCTTTGTGTACATTGAAATATATGTTTTGGTTTTATTTTAAAACGAGAGGCAGATGATAAAATTTAGTAAAGAATTGTTCATAGCCAAATGATAAAAATTTACCCTAGAGTGATAATACTATAATAAGGCGTTTTGTTGCTTTGAGCTATTTAAATTCTACTAGGAGTTGAATTTTTGGTTGAATGCTTTTTGGAGTTGAATGCTATTTCAACCTTACATACTATTATAAATTGACTGCTGATTTTACTGTTGTTACTATAATTTAAATTGTTAAAAAACTGAGCATGTATGCAAATCATAAAATGCTTTCTGATCGTTGATAGAGATGCAATGGGCGATGAATTATGGTTAAAGAAACACCTACATTATTTCCATTGTTTTGGTTTTATTGACGAAAAATGTCAAATGTATGATCAATTGACACTTTTCGTCAATCATATTGAATGACGATGCCACATTAATTGATACTTAAAATGTATCAGTGAAGTTTTGGTATTCTGTTAGATGAATTTTCCGAGAAACCTTTTAGTCATTTTATAGATTGTAGGATTATAGCAGACGAGTTAAAATTAAAGACGTTTGTCCTACATACTAGAGGAAATACAGCAGGTAAACTTTACAACAAGTATAAGAATGATTTTTTTCTGAAAGGTTCTCCTTAAAGATTCTCCATGTAGTGATTTTAAAAAAATCTGCTTTGTTAACACAAAATTAAGAGTTTTGATTAGGAGGGATGAATATTCACAGCAAGTGAAGATGCACTTTGAGGTACTGTGTTTAAATTTTGTGACTAAAACATAAAAATAAAAAACTGACAGGAGCTAAAAAATCAATTTTTTTTATTTATATTTATATTTATTTCTATGTTATATTAAAAAGCAGTAACAGCTCAATTAAGGGACTACAATTTCTTTCAAAACTTATTTTCCATAGATCGATATGAGTTTAACAACAGACAAAATAGAGCATTTGCAAACGGGTGACCTAATAGTACAGGATTGATAAGAGTACTTGGGGGCGAATGGTCTGTTCTAACGGTATTGTTAAAATATTATATACCTCAAATTAAAATTAAATTTTCTGGAAACCTTCGTTGTGGAAGAAATGGTAATACGCTATAGTTCATGCTATTTTAATTTTATGATTAGGGGCTTTTGCCCCTATGAGCCGCTAGTATATTATAATAATACAACTCTTATACCATAACATACATGTATCACGTCATTTAATACTAAAAGTTTCATTTTACATGATTTAAATTGTATACATATACATATATATGTTAAAGTCCAACTGTAGTATAAGTTTTACGCGTGAATTCAATATGATTATTGCTTTGTTCTTAGTGTGTTTGTAAAATAATGAATAATAAGCTGTCAGATACATTGTATATTAAATTTGAGTTGCTCGTAAAATTTTTGTTTTAAGTTTCTAGCTAATTGGGTTTTTGAGAACCAAGCCGACAGCCGTATGACTGCGGCTTCAAGTGCGCAAAAATTGTATTATATAAAAATATTAAGGTGGTATAAGTATATGTACCTAGCAAATATTTAAATAATGTATGCAAATATAATTTGTACAGTAAAGCACTTTGGATGGGTATAAAGTTTTTTTTATTGCTTCATTGCGATCGTTCACGTTCCTTCTTGTTTATCAGAGGCCGTCCCCAAGACCTGGAACTGTTTTTCATGACTTTGAGCGGTATTATGAACCTCGGTTGAGGGACCAAATGCATTGGTTGTTATAGAAGACACCAAATTATACATTATTGTGGATAACAGAACACCACTTGCGGAACGTTACCTCAATGTTTTGTATAGGGCAAAAATTGGTATCTTGTGACAACGGCACAGCATGTAAATCCTTGTCCTCAAACCTCCAATTTTTTTATAGATAAGGAAAAAAAGTTATATTTTATTTTTGCAAAATTCGGATACAATTACTAATTGCACTGATTCTAACGAAGCAGCTGATTAATCTGTTAACATTTTAAATAAAGCAATACACGCAGCAACCAAACCAATCAACTATTCATGTAAAATCACTAAATATAAACCTTGAATCGCAAAAGGGTTTTTAGTATCTATTAGGTGTAGGGAATCTCATCAGTAAAAAAGTTAAATCCCCACCATTCATTAAGAATCTAATTAACTATTGAAATAAATACTTACTACAAATTACTATAAGCGATATCAGGATATGTTGACCATTTAATCAAAGGATGTCAACAAAAAGTAACTTGTGATGCATCTGCATATTCTTAACAACTCTGTCGTGACGTTAGTAAATTGGCTGGGCAAAAGAAAAATTCGCTCTATTTTCTGTTTATCACTTAATGTATAATTATTTTATTGTATAATCATTATAAATAACTTACATTCTCTCTTGCGTTATATTTTACTTGAGTTTCCCGCAACAATCTATTTTTATTAATAAAATTTGTGTTTTGTCTATACATTGATTAGAATCTTAAAATGTTCGGTTATTTTTACTTTGTATGCATAGCAGAATTTAAAATCGGCGTCATCCAAATTTCTCTCCCTTTGTCTGTCTCCATCTCTCTCTTTCTCTCTCTTTCTGTCCGTCACTGTGTCTGTAATGCTCATGGGTAATATTTTGTTTTCTTTTCATAGGATAACGATTTTACCTAATGGTTTAAAATAATTTAACACCACAGTTTCCAGACCGCGTACTACATTGGCTATAGTAAGATGCACGAAAATAGTCCGATGGAAATTTTAACAGCTGTGTTCCCCCTCACCCCCTCTCGCCCTGCAATGTTGTCATTTTTGTTAAGTTTGCCATGTGAAATACAGTGTAAACATGTGTTTCAGAATAAATTTGGCAACAATGTTTTGACTCTCATCGGACTATTTTCGTGAATCCCACTATAAGCTTAAGAAACACTTCAGTTTTCACCAGTTGTATGGTGCAAGACCTGACCTTTGCAACATTTGTTCTACTGATATTATTTTACAGGCTGTCTTAACTGACATGGTAAAGTATCGACATTTCGATTTTGTTACACCTGTTGACGATCCTGCCCGACTATTCTTATTCACGTTATTGTCTGGTTTGTATGACCGCTCCTCCTTCTATTAATTTAAGATGTCATTTTACTTGGTCGGCTACAATAAATGATTAGCTTAAGAAACACTTCAGTTTTCACCAGTTGTATGGTGCAGGACCTGACCTTTGCAACATTTGTTCTACTGATATTATTTTACAGACTGTCTTAACTGACATGGTAAAGTATCGACATTTCGATTTTGTTACACCTGTTGACGATCCTGCCCGACTATTCTTATTCACGTTATTGTCTGGTTTGTATGACCTCTCCTCCTTGAACATATGTTTTATTCTGCTCTTTAATCTTGAACTATAAGACTACTAAAAGTCTTAATTAATATAAACCTCTAGATACACAGTTCAACTGTGTTCAACTGTGTTCAACTGTGTAATCACCTGTACAATCGCCAAATGTAACTAATACTACTCATCCACGGGACATTTCTCTTACAGTTTCAACAGC